>JAODAL010030764.1:0-49452 GCA_025379985.1 Phyllomedusa bahiana
AAAAGAGGAGGCTGGGGGAGCCCCCATGGTTAGAGGGAGAGAGTAGAAAACAGGGCTTGATTGGTTGCTTGGGCAACAAAGAGATTTTTAACCTAAACAGTTTTCATACAGTGGCCCTTTCTCTAAGGTTTTTTTCCCTTTTAAGCACTTGTTTTCACTCTTTGGGCTCGTAGCTTATTCACTACAGATTAAATCCCCTGTTTTTAAATCACTGTAACCGTACCCATTATAGAGGAGCTAAATATGTACCCATGCTATAGAACCATCACAACCAGGCATTTTGTAAGTCTAAAGTTCCCCTTTGGAAAAACATGGCAAGAAAACCCTTTTACCCCTTCCCGACATGGAGTAGCATAGTCTAACGGGAAAGTGCGTTCCTTCAAAGGGACATATGGATATTCTGGTGATCGTGCAGGTTTAAAAAGGAGCCCCGAACGATTGCGACAGGGACCAGCGGTATATTATGCGGGCCTCTGCCGCTCCCTTGCCGAGTGAGCTGGGGCCGCAGGTTTTTAACTTTTTAGTTCCAACAATCAATAAGTCATGGGAGATAAGTCGCAGGCAGGAAAAGGAGCCCCTGCGCCTGCTCTCTTGCGCTGTTGCGTTAGTCATTTCCCCGGGTTGTCTGTACGTCATGTGGCATTGGGGGGAGGTGATTGAATTCCCAGGGAGCCCAGTCACAGCTAATGCGTATGAGGTCTCCATTCAAGAGCGATCTGAAGATTGCTGTTACAAGCTCCTTATGGGGAAAAGTGAAAAAAGTGAAAAAAAAAAGTTTTAAAAAGTGAAAAAATGAAACATAAACATGAAAAATAAAATAAAAAACACATACCTGTTTTTTTCCCCCTTTAAAATGCAAATCGCCCAAAAAAAAGATAAAAAAATAAAGTCCCATATTTGGAAAATGGGGCGTGCGTAACACCTGCCCTTAAAATGTTTTTTAATTAACCCCACGGTGAACGCGTAAAAAAAAAAAGCGTACAAAATTTGCGATTTTTGTTCACCCCCCGCAGCACATAAAATGGAAAAAAACAATCAAAAACTCAAAAAAATGCCCAAGTTGTCCTTTTTAAAAATCAGTTCATCCCGCAAAAAAAAGGCTTACACCTCTCTTTAGGAAAAAAATTTAAAAATTTTGGGTCTAGAAAAGTGCTTCAACATAAAAAAAACTATAAAAAATTGTGGTATTGCCGTATCATATCGACCCACAGAGTATAGTTAACTTGTCATGGGATACTCGTTTAAAAATTAAAAATTTTAAGAACAACTATACTAGGATTGCAGTATTTTCTTCACCCTGTCATTCCAAAAAATGGATTTTTTAAAAATGATCAAAAAGTCTTGATCCCAAAAAATGGGTACCAATAAATGTTCGTATTTCATCCTGCAAAAAACAAGCCCCTACTCAGCTCGTAAACAGAAAAACTAAAAAAAAGTTAATGCTCTCAGAATATGGCGACTTATAAGAAAAAAAAAAATATTAATTCAATAAAATCATGTTTATGTCTTTGATTTTCGTTATCAAGGATCAATTAGTATAGGGTTTGCAACGAAAATAAAGAAAAAAATTAAACATGGATTTTATTGATGTTATATTTTTTTTTTCTTTCCCCATATATTATTCATTTTCAATATACACATCGGGACAATTCTGTTAGTATTTTCATTTGATTTCGGCCCATGTCAGTGTTATTTCGATTGCATTAGAAAACGTATAGGTGCGTCGCTCGATCTCCCATTGGTCAAAATTAACGGCGCCTCTTTTAATCTTAGCCAAATCACAGAAGCTCGCTCGGAATTTCTTTTTCATAGCAAAACTCTATGAGAAAGTTAGCTCGCGCTTGATTGGCGCTAAGCTGGACGAGCCCCGCTTGCTCATAACAATCAGATCGTTTCGGCTTTTTACTGTTGTATTTTGAACTGTCCGCCTTGGAATTGATGGTCCAATTTTTCTCCATTAGGTTAATAATGGGATCCTGTCGCTCCTTATTTTCTGATTGGTCAAATTCTCCTCCATAGGGTATAAAGGGCCACTGCGATCTTTTCTGATGGCTGGTTTATGCGACCAATCAGAAGGAGCTTAAACAATTTGAATTAACTGTATTTCCCGGCGAATCTCTCTATTGTTTTTTTCTTACAATTCCTATGTAGCGCCGGTTCGGCGACAAGCGTTGTTCGGGAGTTTTAATGACTTTTTTTTTAGTAGATGTTTTATCCTCTTTATGTGATAATGTTTTTACACTTATTCAAATTATTTTTTTTTTAAATATTCATGCGACACGGCGCTGAGCAGCCAGAGATTCAGTGCGCCCATACTCCCATAGATACAATGGGAGAAGTAGCTCGCGCCTCTGGAATTGGCTGGATTTGCCAAGCCCCGCGCGAGCTCAGCCCAATCAGCTCATTTTCTGTATTCTTACCTGTATTTTGAACTCGTCCCGCCTTGGATTTTGATTGGTCTATTTTTTTCCATAGGTTATTAATGGGGACAATGTAGCTCCGTATTCTGAATGGTCAAAAAACTTCTTCCTGGATATTAATGGGTCTTTGTCGCTCATATTCTGATTGGTGGCTTCTGCCGACCAATGAGAAGCGCTTAACAATTTAAATTACTGTATTTCCCGCCAATTCTCTCTATTGCAATTCTTATGTCGGCGGGTCTCGGCGACAAACGCGTTGTTGGGGATTTATGTGCTTTATTTTAAAGATGGTTTAAGCGCTTATCTGATAATGTTTTAACACTAATAAAAATTATTTTTTTATATCATACTCATGACCGCACGGCGCTGAGCGCCGAGATTGCATTGCGCCCATCTCTCCATAGTACTACAATGTGAGGGGGGGGAAAGTAGATCGCGCTCTGATTTGGCTGGGATAGCCCAAGCCGCGCCGCATTTACAATCAGCTCTTTTCTGCCTTTTTACTGTATTCTTGAATCTGTCGTTGGATTCTGATTGGTTCAAAATTCTCCTAGGCTATAATGTCTTGTGTCGTCCTATATTCTGTTGGCGAGATAGCCAAGCCCCCGGCTTAGCTCATAACCAATCAGCTCTTTTCTAATTTTTACTGTATTTGGAACGTCCGCCGTTGATTTTGTTTGGTCAATCGTTCTCCATAGGTTATGTTTTTTTTTTTTTTTTTTTAAACTGTATTTCTACTTAAAGTTGTTCACAGTTTATTGTCACTTAACATAAAATCAAAAGAACTGGACTTACAATGTATTGTATAACTGTACTAATTATCAAAAACAATGGCAATATATGGCATTAGTCAGTGACTTTGGTGCCTGTGATGTGAGCATAAATTAAAAAACAGTACCCTAAGAGGGATGTGCACCAAGAACATCTCATCAGTGCACGTCAATGTAGCTCAAGGCGCACTCTACATGCCCTTTTAGGAGGCAGTTTGGACAACAGTGAACAAAGAACCGTCTAACGGCTGCATGTGAGGGAGATTAAATGAAAAGACCATGGGGAAGACAATCGCGAGAGACAAGAGGGAAAAAAAGGGGGGGGATGATACCGTGATGTATGAGCAAGAGGTTATTGGCAGCTGTATTACAGCGTTGTGCTAAGACGAGCGGATCTGGGCTTGTATACTGCAGCCCAATAAGTGACCAGAGTTCCAGACCGCGTCATGGAGGTCAATGTTTGTTGTGTAGGCAAGAAGTACAGCTTTTTCTACACGCTGAGACTTCGCATCTCGTGTGTGTTAGGTCATTGTATCGGATGGCGGGAAGGGTCTTGCTTCAAGAAGGCCAAAATCCAATCACTTGGAGGCCGTAAAGAATATGCAAGAGCACTTAGCCTCTTGTTTTGAGAAAACCTCTTGGCGGGAGATTTAGAGAAACGTTAGAGGATTTCGATAGGGATTCTCGCAGGCCAAATATCCCTATATGACCCCACCTCGTCCTGCATCCAGAACTTTTTTATAATGGGGCAGTCCCAGAATAGGAGGGTTAGCGACCCGGGTGGCACCACAACACCAGCGGCCCCTGGAATCATAGGATTAAATCTGTGGAGTCAACTGCGGGGTGTGTGGTACCGTGCTATTAGAACAAAGAGGGAGGGGTTTTTATCATAGTTGTTCCTTTATAAGCTTAGACAGGCGGGAGGAAGCGCTGCCCTATGCCTGATGCTGCCAGTCATTGGTCAGGGTGGACCGTTTACGTCACAGAAAGGCTTCCCACTAGTTATACATATAGGGAAATAAGGTTCGGCAGTCAGGGACGGAATCATTCAGATGCATAAATCTGCGAGGTCAAGACCCTTGGTCCGATGTCCCATTTGCCACCAACCACTCACAGGGGGTGGGGATTGCGTGCGGGGATTCCACCTGTGAATCTTCCATAGGTTTTTAATGGTTCAATGTCGCTCCTATTCTGATTGGCCGGTTTATGCGACCAATGAGAAAGCTTTCTGGAATTTGAAGATTCACTGTATTTCCGGCAATTTCCAATATCTAGTGTGAATTAGGATATGGAAAGTGATTTTGTTTTATGTTATTTTTATATTTTTTAAATGTTTAAACGCCATTAATAAAGCGCTTTTTGAGTCATACTCTGCACGAAATGTGGATGATTTCTCGCTTTTTTTCAGCCTGGCTTGCATCGGAACAGATTTTCGGAGCGAGTCCCGCATGGCGCCAAAGTCCCGACTGCGCCCATGTCCCCCGCACTGATCGCCCCACACACTGGCGAGGCGCAGGGAACTTTTCACCGCATGTACGAGTGCACCTCCTCGGAGGGCGAATCTTCGGCGCAGTGCCGCACTGCGCCCATGTCCCCGCACTGCGCCCCACACACTGGCGGGGCGCGGCGGACTTTTCCCCGCAGGGATGACCGCACTACCTCCGGCGGCTAATCTAGGCGCAGCGCCCGCTCTGCCGCGCCTGAGTCACGCACTGTGCCGAACACAATGGCGAGGCGGGCGGGTCTTTAATGGAATGTATGAGCGCGACCCGGCCCCGACATAAATCAGGCGCAGATTTCGCCGGAAAACTAGCGGAAATGCGCGCCCCGACCCGGCGAGCTTCATACATGTTGCCCAATGTGTCACAAGCAAACAGTCTCTGAATCCCATGGATAGGTAAAAGTGTCAAAAAGTTATCACATAAAGCAACACGTGTCAGATTTAAAAAATGTGGCTAAGTCAAGAAGGTCAAAACAGGCTGCAGCAGTAAGGGGTTAAATAAGACAATAAAGAGTTTCAATATAGCTATAGTTCCAGCCAACAAGAACATGCTGGGGAAATTCTTTTAATACTAGCACTCTCACAAGCATAACTTAGGTGAACACAGCAGATGGTGCAGCTACTAAGCAGCTCCAGAAAACTGCATCAGGTTCAAAAACATTAGCCATATGTATAAAAACCATTATATATTCATTAATGTAAGGTTGAATTTTGATTATCTTACATGATTGACATTGGACAAATAATATTCTTCCAACATGCAATGGTGGATGGATACCAGATTGGAATAATATTAATTTTGAGGATTATACTGGGCCGCCAATGCTATCAGATTTTAGACGACATTTTCACATTGCCGTGTAGACATAGCCTAATAGAAGTACAAAGAGAGCAGATCTGGGAGCCTTCATTAGGCCCTGGCTGCCATGGAAACTCATTAGCACTATATGATCACCATGCAGTGACAGAGGAAGCCCCTTCCCTCTGTATAAATGCTTAGATGCCTCCATCCATAGGAGCCCTGGCACTTGAAACGAGGCAGCCTACATTCAATATCCCCATTTTCCCGGTATCACAAAGAAAATAGCATCACAAACATGCAGCAAATTTTGCTTTACTTACCCCTCAATACTATTTTCCCAAATAAGTCATCCATACAACCAAGGGACATAATGGAGAAGGGGGGGGCCCATAGCAAACTTTCATTTGATACACCCTCCTCCGACCACAAAATTTACCCAACACACACACACACCACACAACCCCCCCCCACCCCCCCCCCCCCCCCCACCCCCCCCCAAAAACAACACCCCCCCCCCCCGACCAACCCCCCCCCCCCCCCCCCCCCCCACACAAACACACATACCTCTCAATAATAGTCCTACAGTTACTAAATAATACAAGGAGCAAATATCTCACCACTTATAATAACATGAAACTGCTACAAATCAAATCTCACTACCAAGACCAACATTACCAAAAAACGCTACTACATAAGGACTGATTATATTGCCAGAACACGACCACATATTACCACCACATAGGGAATAAATAATACCCCTATACTATTACTAAATAAAGGAAAATATTAGTATACAAAGACCAATATTAACCCCATAAAGGGACCATATAGTGGTAGATACCAGTTGTATGCAGGCGCTTTCCAGACTTATAAGTGATTACAGAACAGTTGCATCCAGTAACTGACAAGTGACATCTTCTCTGATGAGTCCTTGATTTTCCCTCTTCTTCTGCATCTAGTCCAGACTGCCTGATGACTTCTCCCAGCCATGACTCGTCCCGGGAGACTTTTCACACAAATATCTTAGAATCCTCACTTTTCCAGCACCTACTATAACTGTCCCCCACAAATTCCCCATGAGGTGATAGGTGGAGTTAGAGGGAAGGTTATGGGTTGATAGTTGGTGGTTATTTTGTGTTGGCATTAGGCCATATATCACAATGGTAGCAGGGAAGGATGGGAGAGAGGGTACAGTACAGCTCAAAAGCCAAATCCCTGTGGCCTGTACCCCTCAGAATCATATTGCGCTGTCCAAATTCCATACATTTCAACCCAGAAGATCAGCCGATCTTTAGTGGATGCAGGGGATGGAGTTTAGTACTGTTATAATTTTTGTAGTGTTTCTGTTTTTCCCTGCTGGACTATGAAGAACTTACTGGACTTTGTCGGACCAGCATTGAATCCATTTCTTTAATAAAATGGTCAACGAGGGATATAAATAAAGTATTTTTTGTGTTTTGTCAGTGTGTCTCTTTTACCATTTTATTCTAGTGTTCGGAATGGAGGTGTCTGACCTACCTAGATACTGACTGGGGGCGGGGCTACCTATCCAATAGCAAGTGTTTTGCTAACTAATTTGGGGGGCTAACAGCTTAATTGAGGCTACCTATCTAAAAGGGGAGTATTTTGTATTCCTTACGACAGCCCCGGGGTTAGAAGGGATACGGACTGTGGTTTTTGTTTTTAAAAGTTGAATTTGTATGTAAGTAGGAACAGGTATATTTATTAAACTCCAGCATAAAAGGGTTTTTTTCAGTTTTGGACAGTGCAGGGAACCCTTTTTAACATTTGTTCAACTGCCTGTTCTCTTGTTAAAAAGGGTTTTTCACCCCATTGTGCTTTGACATGTGGAACTTGTCTTTCCCCCACATACTACTGCTGTGGGGAAAATTTGAAACAAAGGGCCCGATTGCCCCATATGTCTCCATTTGTAACTAGGGAACAGATGTAAGTCGGAATGGTGTAAGTCGGGGACTGTCTGTATAGTATTACTATTTAGTATTGCCCTAGGCACTATAGAGAACTGTTAGCCAAATACAGGGCCGTTCCTAGGCTAAATTTCACTCAGGGCAGGGTGAAGAAATTCCTCCCCCTTAACATGTTGCGCCACACTGCGCCACCTTGTGTCACCATCAACTAATGCTGGAATATACAAAAGGTTATAACACAAAGTTCTACTACATAAAAGTCAGACAATTACCAAGTAACACAGCTACACAAAACCAGAATCCCAAGGACAATATTACCAATAATTCCACTCAGATTACATATCACCAGCACATAGTGACCGAATAAAACTGCCACACCATGACCACATTCATTACAAAATGGCGAAAAAAAACCACACCCTTATAATATAAACCATTTACTACAAAAAACATTCCACCAACATGCCTCGTGGTGGGTTTTCCCGTTTTACACAGGTGTCGAACACATATCAGTGATTACATAAAGTACATCCAAAACACACTGAGATGTCTCTGGGGATTGTTTCTTCTCTGATGAGCTGTCCCCCTTTCCCCTTTTTTTTCCTCTTTCCCCAAACCCCCATGACGACTTTTCCCGCCCCAATGTGAATTTACCAAACAGACTCTGACTTTCACTTTTCCGCACTTCCATAACAATTTCCCCTTTCAAATCCCCACTATAGCCCCCAAATGGTAATAATGACCCCCCTTTTGCCTCTAAAAAAAATTCCCCCCCAAAAATTATGGGGGCTCTTTTTTGTGCAAAGATAAGGGGGACATGTATGAAAAGGGGGTTTACACCAGTTTTCTGGGGTACACTGGCCCCCCCAGCCCGAATCCCGCTGTCGGAGCGCGTTGGCACTTTCGGCTGGGCCCGCTTAAAGGGGGGGGCGGGGGGGGCAGTGGGCGCGGGGGGGGGCGCAGTGTACGTTTCCCGGGGGGGGGACGCGGCGCTCGTATAGTCCGGGGCATGTACCAGGGCTCGCCCAAAACGGGGCCGCAGCTCCGCAAGCAGACCCGGTTTTTTTTTTTGGTCTAAATCCTCCGGCCGAGGCGAAGTGAAGCAGGATCGGAACATGCGAGGAAGCGGATCGAAGATCGCGACAGAAGTCTCGGCGCTGCGCTCCGTGCAGCAGGAGTGTGATTCCCAAAAAAATCGCCTTTATAAAGGTGGAAAACAGTGTCAGAAAAGAGCAGAATGTACAAAATACACATAATAAATTTTTTTTTTTTTCCAAACTCTAGAACGGCACAATATCAAGAAATATGATATTGGAAATTGACGGGAAATACAGTAATTCAAATTCTGAAACCTATTCTCATTGGTCGGCATAAACCAGCCAATCAGAATAGGAGCGACAAAGTCCCATTCTATCCTATGGAGGAGTTTGGACCAATCAGAATCCACGGCGGGATAATTCAAAATACAGTAAAAAGACAGAAAAGAGCTGATTGGCTGAGCTAGCGGGAGCTTGGCTATCCCAGCCAATCAGAGCGCGAGCTACTTCTCCCATTATAGTCTATGGAGAGATGAGCGCACTGAAATCTCGGCGCACAGCGCCGCGCGGCATGAAGTATTAATTATAAAAATCTTTTTATAAAGTGTAAAACATTATCAGATAAAGAGCAGAACAATTGTATAAAAATAAAGCAGTTAAAAACCCGAACAACGCGTTTGTCGCCGAGACCGGCGCTACATAGGGAATTGCCATAGAGAGAATTGCCGGGAAATACAGTAATTCAAATTGTTTAAGCTATTCTCATTGGTCGGCATAAACCAGCCAATCAGAATAGGAGCGACAATGTCCCATTCTATCCTATGGAGGAGAATTGACCAATCAGAATAGGAGCGACAAAGCCCCATTCTAGCCTATGGAGAAAAATGGACCAATCATATTCAAAGGCGGGACAGTTCAAAATACAGTAAAAAAGGCAGAAACGAGCTGATTGGTTGAAGCAGCGGGGGCTCGTCCAGCTTAGCCAATCAGAGCGCGAGCTACTTTCTCATAGAGTTCTATGGGGAAAAGAAATTCTGAGCGCGCTCTGTGATTGGCTAATTTCAAAGAGCCGCCGTAATTTGGACCAATGGGAGAGCGAGTGACGCTCCTATGGGTTTTGTAATGCAATGCGAAATCAAACTGTATATGGCCGAAATCACATTATAACACTACACAAGTTGTCACGATGTGTATATAAAAGGACTCTAATATGTGGCTAACGAAAAAAAAAATATTAATTCCCTAAAATCATGTTTTTTTCTTTATTTTCGATGCACCCATACTATTGATCCTTGGCTAACGAAAATAAAGAAATAAACATGATTTTAGGGAATTAATATTTTTTTTTTCGTAGGTAGATATATAGGGCTCCTGTAGGAAGAGATATTCCTCTCTTGTAGTTATGAGGAGGGGAAAATCTCTCCTTATGGAGAGCACCAGTTAAGGTGTGTAGTGTTTTGTTTTGCCTTAGCCCACTACTCAGCATCTGCATATCACAAGGCATTATGGGAAAGGAGCTGGAAAGCTCACTGCGCCCTCTATAGGTTGTAACAAATCCTCAATTTACTTCTGATTCACTGAATCTTTGAGAAGCAAAAAGGAATAATTGTCAAGCCAATATTGCTCATCTACATACGCGTTTCGGGGTTTTGCCCCTCATCAGTGTAGAGCAGAGCGATATTGGCTTGACTGGTGGGAGGCAATGAGTGGGTATGAGGAGGGGAACATCTCTCCTTATGGAGAGCACCAGTTAAGGTGTGTAGTGTTTTGTTTTGCCTTTTAGCCCACTACTCAGCATCTGCATATCACAAGGCATTATGGGAAAGGAGCTGGAAAGTTCACTGCGCCCTCTATAGGTTGTAACAAATCCTCAATTTACTTCTGATTCATGAATCTTTGAGAAGCAAAAAGGAATAATTGTCAAGCCATATTGCTCATCTACATACGCGTTTCGGGGTTTTGCCCCTCATCAGTGTAGAGCAGAGCGATATTGGCTTGACTGGTGGGAGGCAATGAGTGGGTATGAGGAGGGGAACATCTCTCCTTATGGAGAGCACCAGTTAAGGTGTGTATTGTTTTGTTTTGCCTTTTAGCCCACTACTCAGCATCTGCATATCACAAGGCATTATGGGAAAGGAGCTGGAAAGCTCACTGCGCCCTCTATAGGTTGTAACAAATCCTCAATTTGCTTCTCAAAGATTCAGTGAATCAGAAGTAAATTGAGGATTTGTTACAACCTATAGAGGGCGCAGTGAGCTTTCCAGCTCCTTTCCCATAATGCCTTGTGATATGCAGATGCTGAGTAGTGGGCTAAAAGGCAAAACAAAACACTACACACCTTAACTGGTGCTCTCCATAAGGAGAGATGTTCCCCTCCTCATACCCACTCATTGCCTCCCACCAGTCAAGCCAATATCGCTCTGCTCTACACTGATGAGGGGCAAAACCCCGAAACGCGTATGTAGATGAGCAATATTGGCTTGACAATTATTCCTTTTTGCTTCTCAAAGATTCAGTGAATCAGAAGTAAATTGAGGATTTGTTACAACCTATAGAGGGCGCAGTGAGCTTTCCAGCTCCTTTCCCATAATGCCTTGTGATATGCAGATGCTGAGTATTGGGCTAAAAGGCAAAACAAAACACTACACACCTTAACTGGTGCTCTCCATAAGGAGAGATGTTCCCCTCCTCATACCCACTCATTGCCTCCCACCAGTCAAGCCAATATCGCTCTGCTCTACACTGATGAGGGGCAAAACCCCGAAACGCGTATGTAGATGAGCAATATTGGCTTGACAATTATTCCTTTTTGCTTCTCAAAGATTCAGTGAATCAGAAGTAAATTGAGGATTTGTTACAACCTATAGAGGGCGCAGTGAGCTTTCCAGCTCCTTTCCCATAATGCCTTGTCTCTTGTAGTTAGACATATGCCCCCCTTTTAGGTACTTATATGCCCCCCTTGTTGGCAGATATATGTCCCCTGTAGGTAGTTATATATGCCCCTGTAGGTAGATATATTCCCCCTGTAGGTAGAATTATATGCCCCCTATAGTAGGGCATATGCCCCCTGTAGATAGAATTATATGCCCCCTATAGTAGGGCATATGCCTCCTGCAGGTAGAATTATATGCCCCCTGTAGGTAGAATTATATGCCCCCTGTAGGCAGGTAAAGGCAGGTGCAAATGGTAAAAAGAAAATAAAAAAGGTTCTCATCTCTCCATGTTACCCTGCCACGCTGCTAGCTCCAGGAACTGGTGAACAGCATAAGCGGCGTAACGTCATCACGTCTCTTACGCCGACACGCTGTTCTCAAGATCTCCTAGACCAGAAGCCTAAGCTTCCTCCCTAGGAGACCCAGCCTCACAGGGGGTGTGATTAAAGCCTTGCATCACGACCCTTGTGACACTGATGTGTATATAAAGTGCTCATTGAGTATCGAATCACCCTGCCTTCTCCTTGTACAAGCAGCTGAACAGTTAGTATGCAGCTGCTAACTTTGCGTGGCCGGTTTAAAATAGGCCGTGCAGGGTCAGATAGTAATTGCTGGGCGGGGTGTGTGGTGCCCCCACCGGTGAGCAGCGCTATGGTGACCTCGGTGACTGCCTGCCTCTAGGAATGGCCCTGGCCAAATACTGATTAGTGTTTTTGTATTTTAGAGGTTTCCCATCTGGATTATGTTGGACTTTTTGGAACACTGTTGGATCCATTTCCTTAACAAAATGGTCAACAAGGGATGTTGTTTTTTTGTGTCGCTTTGGTATATTTTTTTACCAATTTTTTCAAGTGTTAGTAAAAGAGGTGTCTCACATACGATTAACTGTCCAACAGGAGACCTGAAACGCATCAACCATGTGTGCTTTGTGTTCTTGTTTAACTTTTTGAAGATAGGATAAAAGTTTATACTTTTAATATATTTTTCCATGTGCAGAAAGCACTCTTTTGCATACTTAATCTGCACCTGTGGCCGGGTGATACATTCCATGCACTGGACCACACGCTGGGGGAAGCTGGTGAGCGAACCTTTTTGTTTTTGTACAGTCTGACAGACATCTCCCTATTACAAGTGCTAGGGCTTGGTGTCATCCAGCAGTATTTTTTTTGTCACACCAAGGCTGAAACCAAGCCTCAGTGTTAGTATTACAGATGCGTCTGTCTAACACCTTTATTACTAACACTGGAATAAAATGGTAAGAGAAACACACTGACACAACATAAAAACACTTTATTTTAATAAACACTCCTGACAAAATCACTCCTTGATCATTTTATTAAAGAAATGGATACAATACTGGTCCAACATAGTTCAATAAATCCATCATAGTCAAACAGGGAAGTCTGTAGAAAAAAACAGAAACACTATAAAAAGCATGACAGTACTAAATTCCATCCCTTGCATTCCCCAAAGGTCCATGCATCATGCCTGTGGCTGATCTTCTGGGGTGCAAGGGAATGAGTTCAGACTGCACAAAATGATTCTGATGGGTACAGACAATAGCCATAGCACAATCTCCAGGGGGTTAGTCTTTTATTCCTTTCCACCCTTCTAAAAGACTATGCCTCTTAGCTATGGCCTCTACCCACGCTCCCACCCCTGGGACGTTTGTACAGAGGTGGGGGACAGTGCGGGAGATGTTGGAAAAGTGAGGATTCTAAGATGACTTGGACGATTGATAGCCAGGAGAAGTTGTCAGTGAGGTCTGGGCCAGATGCAGAGAAACGGCAAAGTAAATGACCCATCAGAGAAGATATCATCTGTGAGTTACTGTATGTAACTGCACTGTAAACACTTATATGTTTGCAAAGCCTGTGTACAACTGGTATCGACCACTATATGGTCATTGTTTTGTGGTAATATTGGTAGTTGCATACTGATCTGTATTTAGTAATAGTGTAGTGGTATTGTTCAGTCACTATGTGGTGTTAATCTGTGGTCATGTTCTGATGGTATATTCGGGTCCTTATGTAGTAGCCTTATTGGTAATGTTGGTCATAGTAAAGTGGGATTTGTTTGGTAGCAGTATGATGGTGATCTGTATGGTGAGATATTTGTTCCATGTATTATCTATTAACTGCATGACTATTATTAACAGGTATCTGTAAATGTTAGTGGTTGGGGGAGGGACTGGCAAGGTGTGGCCCATTCAAAAGTTTGCTATGAGGCCCAGGCTTCTCTAGTTACGCCCCTGATCCTCCCCATCTTTTCCCCGGCTCTACAAAGTCTTCCTATCCTACTGCTACCCTCAGTGATGTCCCTGGTGCTACCCCATATCTGCACATGCTCTACTTCAGATATAAATAGTGCCACACAGATAGTAACCTCGGAATTATAGTGCCAGATGGTATCCCTAAACATAAAGCCAAACAAATAATGCCTCAAACTGTGTCCCAGAGGACAATAGTCCCTAAATAATGTCCCATGTATATGTCCCATGAAAACGCTGCTCATGGCCACCAGCTCATATGTAGAGCACTGCTCTTGCCCCCTCCTTACATTTAGACCACTGCTCTGACCCCCTCCTCACACATAGATCACTGCTCATCCTGCCATTTTCACATATAGACCACTGCTCCGGTCTCCTCCTCCCAGAGAGACCACTAACCATGACCCTTCCTCACATAAACCACTGCTCATGTCATCTCCTCACATATAAATAGTTGCTTATGAATCCTCCTCCCATATAAAACGCTGCTCTGGCCCGATCCTCACATATTGACTGCTGCTCATTCCAACTCCTCACATAGAAACCTCTGTTCATTCTCCCTCCTCACATATAGATCACTGCTCATGCCCATTCCTCACATAGTGGCTGCTGCTCATGCCTCCTCCATAGATATGGTCTTTTTCACTAGAGTTCCCAATACTTCTCCCCTTTTTCTAAGGTGTGCGAAACCCTTTACTATTACACTATTCTCCACAGATATAGACCCCTTCTCATGACCTCTCTTCTCACCCATAGACTACTGCTCTCCCCCACCACAAATTAACTGCTTTCAAGGTCCTCTCCTCTGTAACATAAAGTCTGCTGCTGTAACACCCCCTCACTGATCTCCATGCTCCCCCATTCTTGTTCACACATTCTTCCGCTATGACAATACTATGCCACACTAGTACTAGTACAACCATACAAAAATCATACCACTTCTATAATAGTGCACTAATACTTCTAGGCAGTGTTGGACTGGGGTAACTAAAGCCCACCAGAGGAGTTGATTCTAGGGGCCCACCCCAAAGCAAATGTACTATGCCTCCCTGCCTCTGCCACTTGCATGGTTTTCCACACAGTCTTGCTTCAACTTATACAGACTGGTGTGATGTCGTCAACATCATAACTTGTAATTAACATGGGGCGCTGGGTCTTCTGAGTCTCCATCACCTAATTGCAGCAGGAATATAGGTCTAAAGATATATGTCCTCCTCCCAGCATGATACATTTTATGTAATTAAAAATAGTTTAAAAAAGTATAACACAAAGTCCTGAGTATAAGACCACTAAATAATGGTCAGAAAGTTACCAAATAACACTGTTACACAAACCTAAAATCCCAAGCCACTACTTCCACTAAGACGAAAGACTGCCTCATCTTGACCACATATTACAACCACATAGTGACTCAATAATACCACCACAACATGACCATATGTCATCACCACATGGTGACTGAATAATACCACCACATGTCATCACCACATAGTGGCTGAATATTTCCACCAAAAATTGCTACTAAATAGTGGCTGAATTATGCCATCACGTATAAACCATATAGAGGCTGAATAACATCGCCACATCATGACCACATACCACATCCACGCAGTGACTAAATAATACACCAAGCCATTACTGATCATAAACCATTATGCTACAACCAATATTGCCACCATGCATTGACTGTACAGTGGTAATTACCAGTTGTACACAGGCGCTCTGCAGATGGTATAAGTGATTATAGAAAAGTTACATGCAGGGAGTCACAGTAGATGTCTCCTCTGATGAGTCATTCCCTTTTCTGATAAGTCATTCTCTTTCCCCTTTCTTATTCATCTGCCAAAACTTCCATGATGACTTCTCCCAGCTATGATTCGTCCCTGCAGAATTTAACACACAAGCATCTTTGACTACCCTCTTTTACTTTTACAGCATCTCTCTACCAGTTACCACCTGTGCACAAACTTCCCATCGATAGTACCTCTAATGGTAATAATGACCCTCTCTGTGTCCAAAACAGTAAAAGTGCCCCCAAATGGCTGTGGGGCTTCCGTTTGTGTACCAAGTTTCAGTCTTCTTATGTGTCCCCATATAGTAGGTAAGTAAACCCACAATATAGTATTTAGTATATTTATTATATAGTATTTAGGCACACCATCCATATTAGTAAGGCATTTAGGTAGGTAGTTCCCAATTAGACAAGTAGGTTGGCTGCCCCTGTGAATAGGCATATAAGCCCCATTAGGTAAGTTTATAGTCTCCCCTAGATAGGTAGCTAGATTTATAGGCCCCCTAATAAGTAGCTATTTCTGTTCCCCATTAGGTAGATAGGTCCCCGATTAAGTATGAAGATAGGTAAAAAGACCCCCTATGAAGTACGAAGGTATCTAGGCCCCCTATAGGAAGTTTGCCTCCCCTATTGGATAGATATATAGGTACCCCAGTAGGTAGGTATATAGCCACCAAGTATATAGATATATAGGTACCTCATTAGGCAGGAAGGTATACAGGCCCACCGTTAAGTGGGTAGGTAGGTTAGGAGGTAGGCAGATAAAGGGCTGCCAACAGAAATTTCAGGGCCCCATAAAGCAGGGGGTCGCTATTGAGAGAGGGCCCGCGCTCCTAGTTACAGCTACACTTAGCTATCCACTTACTTCTTCTGCCCTAAAATGTGAATCCGTGAAGCCCCACCCACAGGCCTGCGGCCTGTTCATTCTACCATTACTGTGGAATAAGGGGCCGGTACCTGCCAGCGGTGGCGGCCCTCCCCCTTGCTTCACAGACTGGCCAGGACCCGTATAGCAGTACTGCTTGTACTGCCCTAAAGGCAGCCCTGGGTACACATAGATGTTCTCCAATCAGTAGGTAGGTATAGAGGCCTCCTGTAAATAGTTATGTAAGCCCCCTATAGGTAGGCATGTAGACACCCTGTAGGTAGGCATGTAGACCCCTGTAGGTAGTTATACAAGCCCCCTATAGGTAGGTATATAGAGTCCAGGTATATAGATATATACGCCCTTTGGAATGATATTTTCCAATAGCTAATTTACACAATATTAAACCATGCAAAAATAGACAAAAATTAAAGACAGGTGAATCTATAGATAAACCCATCTGCTGAGGTTATCTTGATGTGGTAGGTTGGCTTACATACCGTGTTTCCCCGATAGTAAGACACCCCCGATAGTAAGACGTAGCGGGGAGTTTAGGGAGGTCGACTAATGTAAGATGTACCCCGAAAGTAAGACGTAGTAAACTGTACTTTGTCTGCGCTCGGGCGCTGCGCTGGCCCGGACACTGTGCGCGATTCCTTCACCTATATGCGACTCCTCCGGAGCGCATATAAGTGAAGGGATACCACTGCGGGGCACAGAGCGAGCTCTCCGTGCTCCGCAGTGGCCTCCGGGCGACCGCAGACTCGCGGCTGGCCGGAGCTCCCGTCAGCACGCGGCGTGCGCGGCCTGATGATGTCCCCCGCCTGTGCCGGAAAGAAGATAGAGCAGAGCCGAGAGCGCGGGAGACGGAGCAGCGGGGATCCAGGTAAGTGAATGTTTGTTTTTTTATTTTGATATTATTGCCTACAGCCTGCCTATACCTGCCTACAGCTGCCTTATACCTGCCTTATACCTGCCCTATACCTGCCTACAGCTGCCTATACCTGCCTACAGCTGCCTATACCTGCCTACAGCTGCCTATACCTGCCCTATACCTGCCTACAGCCGGCCCTATACCCTGCCTACAGCCTGCCCTATACCTGCCTTATACCTGCCAATATAAGACATACCCCGAAAGTAAGACATAGTGGGACTTTTGGGGGTAAAAAGAATGTAAGATGCTGTCTTACTTTCGGGGAAACACGGTAATTTCATCACAATGTGCAACAAAAACCTCAGTTGTATACATGGAGAAAAGATAGTAATAATGTAGTTTAAAGTGTTCCATGTATCCAATGTCTGTTTGGGTTTTAGTAGCTGTCAGTCCACCACTGAAGCTGATTTTGAGAGCTTACCGGTGGAGTAAGTTTTAAGAGTGCACTCTACTGTACATGACTGCACATATTACACATGCCTCTTGCACTGTGCTTCTTCATTTTTACCTCTTTTTCTCTGTCTTTCTGGCTCTCCTGGGGGTACACACGGAGTTAAAAAGCAGCACCATGTCTGCCATTCTCATGGGCCCACTAGAGGTTCCCCTTGTTCCCCTGTGAGCCAGTCCGAGCCTGCAGTCACAACAATTTGCACCTGTTTCTGTTTGTGTGTATGTGCTGACCAGGGCCGGACTTAGACTAAAAAGCAGCCCTGGCACAAAACCCCCACCAGCCCAAATACAATATTTGTCTTTAAATTTTCTCTTAGTCACAAATCTTGGCACTTTCTAAAGTAACACTATAAACACAAGCAAGAAAGTAAAAGTGGCGCAAAGAAATCACTAATCACAGTCAGGTACTAGTGTGCACTCACTTTCATTAACAGAAGCAAGTGTACGCTGCCACTATACAAGTGCCAATATAAACTACAATAACATTATATAGAGACCACATAATGGTCAAACACCAACTCAGGTCATCATCACATGACAGTGACTACAGCACTGATCCAACATAGAAGTAAAATTACAGGTGACATCCAGGGACTCACAGGGGATGTTTTGTCTTATGAGTCATTCTCTTCTCTAATGAGTTATTCTCTTTGCCTTTTGATCTCCATCCTGTCCAGATCACCATGATGACTTTTCCACAACTCATCCCTACAGATAGGCAGGCATGGCCCCAGGTGGGTAAATAGGCAGGCTACGCCTCAGGTGGGTAGATAGGCAGGCATGGCCCCAGGTGGGTAGGTAGGCAGGCTAGGCATCAGGTGGGTAGGTAGGCAGGCATAGCACCAGGTGTCTAGGTAGGCAGGCTATGCTCCAGTGGTTAGGTACATCCCTAGGAATGTAGGCAAGGTCCCAAGTAAATATGTAGTCAACCTACAAACCAGGCCTTTTCTATGGAGGAGGATCCGCAGGGCCGGCAGCTTCTCTAGGCAGAAGCTGATGTGAGCCAAGCACATCAGCGTTCTACCTGCAGAGGGCGAGGCTTGAGGACTATGGAGCACTTTCCCATCTCTTGATGCTGCCTGCAGCATCACTGAAACCTGGAGCTTCCCATTAGAGCGGCCCACCGCAGTTCCTAGTCTGACTCTAAAAAGGAGCAGCCCCTTGCGACGGCCGCGGCCCTTCACAGCAGCGCTGCGTACACCTTAAAGGTGTCACATCAGAGGGGGTGCAGTGGGCCCTGATTGCCACCCAGCCCACTGTCCCTGCGTACTTGGCGTGCTGCCCTAGGCAGCAGACCCCAACTGGACGACAGCTCCTACGCTGCTAAGTGCAGGGCCGTTAGGGAAACTCAAAGTCCAACAGTCCGGGTCAGTCACAGTACGGGAACGTATATGCCAAGAAACGTAAGCCAAAAGAATAGTCAAAAAGCAAGCCGGGGTCCAAACATGGTCAGGAGCGCAGTACAAAGTCGGAGGCAAAGGCGAGGTCAGGAAGCGAGCCGAGGTCAGAGATCAGGAGAGCAAATACCAACAGGAAACACAGGAAGTAGAAAGGGGAAACCTTTCTAAGGCAAAGACTGAGAGAAGTGAGGGAGTTTAAATGAGGAACCCAGAGCCCACCCCAGCAGACGATTAGTGCGGCCTCCGGGCCCTCTTATTGGCCAGTACGACACACCCTCTGACTTGATTAGGAGCTGAGCTGTCACTCCTAAGCTCATCAGCCCGGCTTCTCCCTTGGTGTGTCGACTGACTAGAGAGATTAACCCCTACTGTGCCTTGCTGCTTCACGGCGGAAACGTGCGCCGTGACAGTACCCCCCCTTTTAGGAGGGGCCACTGGACCCTTCCCTGGTTTGGGTTTGTCCGGGTGACAGTCGTGGAATTCCCTGATCAGCGATTCAGCGTGGATGAACCTGGTCGGAACCCACGACCTCTCCTCCGGGCCATAACCCTTCCAGTGGACAAGGTACTGTAAGGACCTCTGCACTCTACGGAAGTCTAAGATGCGGGCGACTTCATATTCCAACTGACCCTCTACACTAACAAGAGGAGGGGGTATCGAAGGTGAAGTCGGAAATGGAATGTACCTCTTTAATAGTGACTAGTGAAAAACGTTATGAACCCAGAGGGAGGGAGGTAACAAGACGGTATGCCACCAGGTTCACCACTTCCTGCACCACATATGGACCCACAGATTGTGGAGCTAATTTATCGCAAGGCACTTTTAGGCGAACATTTCGGGTGGACAACCAAACTTTATCCCCCACAGCAAAACCACTAGAGCAAAGGCGTCTTTTGTCACTCTTTCTTTTTTGGATGCTCTGGGTGTTGACCAAGTTCTTCTGAACTTGGGCCCAGACTGTGCACAGATCTTTAATGATAACATCCACCCCGCTGTGATTAGACGTAGCTCTGGAAAATGATGCATGCCTTGGGTGAAAACCATAATTACAGTAAAATCGTGAGGTACCAGACGAGCTACTATCCTGATTATTAATGGCAAATTCAACCAACGGTAAGTATTTTACCCAATCTACCTGCTGATCAGATACATAACAACGGAGTTTTTGTGTTACCATTTGATTTACCCTCTCAGTCTGCCCATTAGTCTCTGGGTGGAAGGCAGAGGAGAAGGACAGGGTGATACCCAGAGCCTTGCAAAGGGCTCTCCAAAAACGAGAAACAAATTGAACCCCTCTGTCAGAAACAATATTCTCCGGTAAACCATGCAATTTGACAGTATGTTTGATGAAAAGTTCAGCAAGTTTTTTGGACGACGGTAACCCCCTTAGTGGAATAAGATGGCACATCTTACTGAAACGATCCACTAGCACCCAAATAACTGACTTACCCTCTGAGGTAGGAAGGTCAGTCATGAAATCCATGGAAATATGAGTCCACAGATGTTCAGGTATAGGTAAAGGGCAAAGTTTGCCAGGAGGTCGAGTTCTGGGAACCTTTGCTCAAGCACAGACTTCGAAAGATGCCACATAGGCCACAACATCACGAGACAATGACGGCCACCAGTAAATACGAGAAATCAGCCTCTTTGTGCCAGACACCCCAGGATGTCCAGATAAAACAGAATCATGAAATACTTTTAATAACCGTAGCCGGAGCTGAGTGGGGACAAAGACCTTCGAAACAGGACAATTGGTAGGTCTCATATCCTGGAGGGTCTTAATCTCCGTGGCTAAACCAGGGGAAATAACCAAGACAACAGTCTCCTTGGGCAATATAGGTACCAGATCCTCTGTATTGCCCAGTATGACAGGGAGACATCTGCCAACACACTGTTGCCCCACTTGGTTAATTCTACTGAATTCCAGTCAAACACCGGGTTATGTTTCTGAAGCCAGGGCAGCCCCAAAACCACATCAGCGGGCAGCCCCTCCATGATAAATAGAATACACTTTTCAGTATGTATGGATCCTACCACATCTCGAGCTCAGGAGTACAATGTTGGATTGTGCCCTTTGTCAGCGGAGTAGAGTCGATTGCCACAACCCGCAGGGACTCAGAGAGAGGCCTCCAAGGTAGACCCAGACGTTTGGCGAAGGACGTGTTTACAAAATTGGAAGCTGACCCAGAATCCACAAAAGCATTCCCAGAGCCAGACAGAGACAAATATGAGATCTTAACTGAGAGCAGCAACTTTTTGGATACAAGAGGAATACCTGCTCGCCCAGGGGATCTTCCTGCATATCACCTCGGTGCTGGAGTTTGTCTGTCGGGGTCTTCCGTTTGGGGCACTCCCGAATGCCATGTCCATCTTCGCCACAGTAGAAGCACAACCCCTGAGTGCGACGGGTAGTCCTACGGTCCCTAGCAGAAGTCGGGGAAGAAGCCCCCACTTGCATGGGCTCCCTGGGTTTAAATCGGAAACAACGGGTGTAGAGGTGACCATGGTGTGGACCACCGGAAGAGGAGCCTTTTCCCGACGTCTCTCCCTAAAACGTCTGTCCAGATGAACGGCTACTGCCATAGCCTCATCTAAAGTACCAGGGGTAGGGCAAGCCACCAATAAATCCTTCACATGGTCAGCTAACCCTAGTCTAAATTGACATGTAAGAGCTGTATTGCTCCACCTAGACGGAACACACCAGCGGCGAAATTCGGAGCAATACTCCTCCACAGTCCTTTTACTCTGCCTCAAGGAGGTCAGCTGAGCCTCGGCCATAGCTTCCCTATCAGGGAAAAAGTATGCCTAAAGAGGCAAAAAACTTGTCCACAGAATCTGGCGATTCAGAGGGTAACGAAAATGCCCACTCCTGAGGGGGACCCTGAAGTAGGGACATAACTATTCCCACTTTCTGCTCCTCATTGCCCGAGGTACGTGGGCGGAGCCTAAAATACAGGCGACATCCCTCTCTAAATGTCAAAAAGGCCCTTCTGTTGCCTGAGAATCTATCAGGCAACTGAATAGGAGGTTCCACAGGGGGGGCAGATAATACAGGAACACTCTGACTTAGGGTAATCTCCTGCTGCTGTACCCTCAGTGCCAGATCCTGGACTAGCTGGGTGAGCCCCTGCATCTGCTCCACCAGAGCTATCATGGGGTTCATAGCAAGTGGCGAGCAGAGTCAGTTTCGACCTGAGAAAATGTCACGTCAGAGGGGGTGCAGTGGGCCCTGACTGCCACCCAGCCCACTGTCCCTGCCTACTTGGCGTGCTGCCCTAGGTGGCAGACCCCAACTGGACGACAGCCCCTACGCTGCTAAGTGCAGGGCCGTCAGGGAAACTCAAAGTCCAACAGTCCGGGTCAGTCACAGTACGGGAACGTATATGCCAAGAAACGTAAGCCAAAAGGATGGTCAGAAACAAGCCGGGGTCCAAACACGGTCAGGAGACGATTGGTGCGGCCTCTGGGCCCTCTTATTGGCCAGTGCGACACACCCTCTGACTTGATAAGGAGCTGAGCTGTCACTCCTAAGCTCATCAGCCGGGCTTCTCCCTGGGTGTGTCGACTGACTAGAGGGATTAACCCCTACCGTGCCTTGCTGCTTCACGGCGGAAACGTGCGCCGTGACAAAAGGAAGGTATATATACTGGGAATCTGCCCTATTAAGAAAATTCCAAGTCTGGGCCTGTTGTCTTTTTTTGCATAGTGCATTTTTAGAAGTGGCTGCCCCCATCTTAGCCGAGCACTCCTTCTACCTGCCTGAGGTCCTTAAAATCAGTTTAAATAGAGCCTATTGCCCTGAATGCATGGATGCCTTCTCTCCAAAGAGAGGCAGATCTATAGATAGGAACCAACCTGATGGGGTTACTTTTATTTGGTAGATAGCTAAATGCTTGTGTTTTAGTGCCTGCTGAGTTCTGCTATATTTTTTTATGTCTGACAATACTAAAAGCAAAATAATATACTAAAATACTGCCACAATATTTTACCACACTGCTACCACAATACAATAGCATACTTTCACCAACACATTACACAACACTACTTCTTCAGTACAATACCACATGGGTATAATATTATACCAGAGTATTACTACAGTCTAATAGCACACTATCACATGTTGGGACCCAGTTGAGTAGGTAGGCAGACATGGCCCCAGGTGGGTAGATAGGCAGGCTATGCCTCAGGTGTGTAGGTAGGCAGGCTATGCCCCAGGTTGGTAGGTAGGCTGTCATGGCCCCAGGTGGATAGGTAGGCAGGCTAGGCCCTGGTGGGTAGGTACACAGGCAGGCAGGGCCCTAGGAATGTAGGCAAAGCCCCAAGTAAATATGCAGTCAACCTACAGACCAGGCCTTTTCTTTGGAGGAGGACCTGCAGGGGTCGGCAGCTTCTCTAGGCAGTATTACTACAATATTATATCCAGGCTCGGACTGGGCCGCCAGGGGATCGGTGAATCCCCCGGTGGGGCCCCCCCGAGCCGCGGGGGCCCCGGAGGCAGTGCCGTCGCTCCCCGGGGCCCAGCCGCGCATCTGGTCACTGAACGCCCGGGCCCGCATCCCGAGCACTCAGAGACCGGCCCGGGAATTGGGGACTAATGTCCCCGACTTCCGGGTCTGCGCCGTGTCAGCGGAGCACAGCGCCACTCGCGCTGCACTCCGCCGTCCGCTCTGGCAGGATTAAGACATTCGGCCTTACGCCTGCGGGGCGCCGTCCCCTACTGCTGCCGTCGGCTGCGCGGTTACTTCACGTCACCGTGCCGCCTATGCAGGGCGGCAGGAGCCAGCGGGGACCTCGGAGCGCCCGGGTGCGGCAGGAGGGAGAGTCAGGTGAGTGGCTGGCTATTTTTTTTTTTTCTAACTACCTAAGGGGGGGCCCTGGCTGCCTAAAGGGGGGCCCTGGCTGCCTAAGGGGGGGCCCTGGCTGCCTTAAGGGAGGGCCCTGGCTGCCTAAAGGGGGAGGAGGGTCCCTGGCTACCTAAAGGGAGCCCTGGCTACCTAAGGGGGGGGCCCTGGTTACCTAAAGGGGGGGGCCCTGGCTGCCTAAGGGGGGGCCCTGGCTGCCTATAGGGGTGCCCTGGCTGCCTATAGGGGGGCCCTGGCTGCCTAAAGGGGGGCCCTGGCTGCCTAAGGGGAGGCCCTGGCTGCCTAAGGGGGGGCCCTGGCTGCCTAAGGGGGGCCCTGACTGCCTAAGGGGGCCATGACTACCTAAAGGGGGGCCCTGGCTACCTAAAGGGGGGGCCCTGGTTACCTAAAGGGGGGGCCTGGCTGCCTAAAGGGGGGCCCTGGCTGCCTAAAGGGGGGCCCTGGCTACCTCAAGGGGGGCCTGGCTGCCTAAACGGGGGCCCTGGCTGCCTAATGGGGGACCCTGCTTACCTAAAGGGGGGCCCTGGCTGTCTACAGGGGGCCCTGACTTCCTAAGGGGACCCTGGTTACCTAAAGAGGGCGCCCTGGCTACCGAACGGGGGGGCCCTGACGATCCCATGGGGGCCCTGACTGTCTACAGAGGATCCTGACTACCTAAGGGGGGCCCTGTCTACCTAAGGGGGGCCCTGTCTACCTAAGGGGGCCCTGACTGTCAAAGGGGGCCCTGAGCACCTAAAGGGGGCCCTGACTACCAAGGGGGGCCCTGACTACCTAATGGGGCCCTGATTACCTAAAGGGGGCCCTGACTACCTCAAGGGGGGCCCTGATTTCCTAAAGGGAGACCCTGACTACCAAGGGGGGCTCTGACTACCTAAGGGGGCCCTGATTACCTAAAGAGGGCCCTGATTACCTAAAGGGGGTCCTGACTACCAAAGTGGGTCCTGACTACCAAAGGGGCCCTGACTGCTTCAGGGGGCCCTGACTACCTAAGGGGGCCCTGACTAACTACAGAGGGCCCTTACTAACTACCGGGGGCCCTGACTCCCTCCGAACGTAAGGGGACCCGGAGTGCCTGCACACGAGCGGAAGGGGGCCCTCACTACCTGCACACTAGCTAAAGGGGGCCTGACTTCCTGCACACTAGCTAAAGGAGACCCCTAACTGCCTGTATACTACCTAAAGGAGGCCCCTAACTGCCTGTATACTACCTAAAGAAGACCCCTAACTGCCTGTATACTACCTAAAGGAGGCCCCTAACTGCCTGTATACTACCTAAAGGGGGGTCCCTAACTGCTTGCAGCCTATATAAAGGGAACCTGAACTACCTACAGCTTACCTAACTGGGGGAAACCACCTACCTACAGCCTACCTAACTGGGACTCACCAACACCTACCTACAGCCTACCTAACTGCGGTCCACCAACCTAACTGTAGCCTATCAACTTGACTGGGGCTTGCTTATCTAACTGGGGGCTACTTACCTACCCACCCGTGGCTAGGTACCCACCAACCTACCTGGGGCCGGGCTTCCAACTTATCCAGCGGGGGTCTACCTACCTAAATAGGGCCTATCTAGTTACTTGGGGCCTTGCCCATTTGCCTACGTACCTGGTAATATAATTGAGAGGGCAGCAGCCCATAGTTGTAGCATTATCTCCAGGGACTTAGTCCTCTCCCCACCCTCCAACCTCTTAGGATACTAGGCCTCTAAGTTATGGCTTGTACCTGCTCTCCCACCCCTGGGAAGCTTGTACAGAGGTGGGAAATGCTGGAAAATTGAGGATTCTAAGATATTTGTGTGTAAATTCTGCAGGGATGAGTTGTGGCCAGGACAAATCATCATGGCGGTCTGGAACGGATGCAGAAGAAAAGGGAATAAGAACGACTCATGAGAGAAGAGAACAACTCATCAGATGAGAACGATGTCTCCGGTGAGTCCCTGATTTCAGGGGTTATTTTACTTCTATATTGGATCAGTGTCTGCCCTCTATGTGGTCTCTATATGATGGTGTTGTAGAATATACCTGAGCTGGTGTCTAACCTCTATGTGGTCTCTATATGGCGGTGTTGTAGGTCATACCTGAGCTGGTGTCTGACCTCTATGTGGCCTCTATATGGTGGTATTGTAGGTTATACCTGAGCTGGTGTCTAACCTCTATGTGGTCTCTATATGGTGGTGTTGTAGGTTATACCTGAGCTGGTGTCTGACCACTATGTGGTCTCTATATGGTGGTGTTGTAGGTTATACCTGAGCTGGTGTCTGACCTCTATGTGGTCTCTATATGGTGGTGTTGTAGGTTATAAAAAGAAAAACAACAAAATGCACTAGGAACTAGAGCGGTGCCATTCACAGCATACGAGTAGGACCCCACCTACACAAATTAAGTCTCCAAATGCAAACAGATGCCGTGTGAGTTACTGCAAGTCCCAAACAGGTAATGCTTTTTTCTTCAAATTTAATATATTATTCACATTTGATATATTTAGACATTAATAGCAGATATAGCAGTAATCAAGGCACACTTATCTCAGTCCTTAAAGTCCTGTATAGGATTAAATGTAGATAGTAGCGGAGCCACGAGGAACGAGCCAGAGTAGAGCCAAGCGATCACTCCAGATTGCCCAGAACACGCTTACGTTTCGGGGACACGCCCCTTCCTCAAGCGTGACGTAGCTTCCAGGTTTGTAAATTTCTTATACCCGCTGAATACACAAGGTAATTAAGTATATATTTCAACAATTAATGACTATAATAACTAAGGGGTTAAAAAACACACATACTCTCTGTACCTATTAAAACTATAGATGAAAAATAGTAACATACTTAGCAAAATACAGGGTACGAGAATCCAAAAAAAACTAACTAACGGGCAAATAGGTTATGGGCAGAATACCTAGCATATCTATAAAAAATACGTTCCATTGACGTTTTCATTTAGCCCTTGGGAGAAAGTGGCATCTAACCTAAAAAATCCAATAGACCTCACGTTGAAAAGAGTTTGACATTAATATGTTTCAGCATCATTACCCCTATTTCCTCAAGTACACACCAAACGGAGCTCTGCCACATTATGCCCCTTTCAAAGAAAATGCCTTTGCCACAGTGGATTCTGAGAATGATTTTTTTCCGTCTTAGCAGAGCTGGTGTTACCCTCTTGCTCAGTATTACCTATCTCCTTTCTGATTAGATTTTATATAATCGTATCTGGAGACTTATGTTCATTGATCCTAATACGGGACCATCCTAGTGGTCTGCCCCACATAGCACATGCCACAGGGGCATTTTCAAAAGGTAAATTACATTAGTGGTACAACAAGTAAAATATCCTCTTTAAAGGTATATTTGAACCCTCGATTTGGGATGTTGTGTTTACAATACCCTTTAATAATTCCATGGCAATTTTGGCACAATAGACAATGGGTAAGTGCCCTTTTTTCTGTGTGTCCAAGAATTTTTGTCTAGAGATTTTTTTTTTAAATCGGAATGGACAATTTTAATTTGCCAATCGTTTTGCCTTTTTTGGGTTTATATGAATCTAGGATGCTCCCTAAACAAAGGTCCAAATTTAGGATAAACTTTGTATTATATGCCAGTGTTTCTTAATGGTCTTACGTATTAAATCTGCATGGTTATCGTTACACCGATGAAAACCCTATTCTCTGTTTCATACTTTTGGTGATCTTAGGGGTTTTGACAGCCTCGTGGGGAGTTCCCTTTCTTCCTCTCCTATATTTACATATTTCATCTCTAGGGTAACCAGTGTGACAAATTTATCAATGAGCTTCTCTTTATTCCTATGGTATTCTGTGTTCAGATAAAACATATACGCCTTGGCACGCAGGAATTGTCCCTTAGGGATAGCTCTAAATATAGTTGGGGCATGCTGACTTTCCATATGTAGAATGTTGTTCTGTCTATGTCTTTAGAATACAGTGTAGTCGCAAGGTTATGTCCTTCTCGTTTGAATAATACGTCCAAGAAACAAATTTCTCTTGGACATTTTTGGTAAGTGAAAAATTTAATAAGAGGATTTTTTTAATATTCAAATCAGCAGAAATAGGTCCAATCACCCTCGGTTCCTGACCAAAAACATGAACACGTCATCCCCGTAACGCAACCACTGTTTAATACAGTGGTCAAAGTACCGTGTACAACATGTCTACTTTTCAAAAGATTCCATGAAAATGTTAGAAAAACTAGGTGCGACAGGAGACCCCATCGAAAGTCCCTGTCGTTGCCAATAGAACTCTTGTCCAAATCTAAAATAGTTCAGGGTTTAAGGATCAAAATCCAGTAGCTCCAACAGCAAAGCGATCATGTGTTGGAGAGACTGGCGTCCTCCATGAGTTTTATCTCTAAGCAGTAATTACCTTCATTGGTGGGGAATGTTGGTATAGAGACTACCTACATTTTGTGTACAGAGGAAAGTAACATCAGGGACCTCCAAACCCTTTCAATTTTGGTCAAAAATTCGCCAGTGTTCTTTAAGGCACCTGGGAGCTGTTTGACAATTTTTTGTAGATGGTTTCGATGAAGAGAGTACTGGTTGGAAGACAGACCACTGCCAGAGACAATTTGGCCTGCCCGGGGGATCCATTAAGGATTTATGCACTTTTAGGTACAAGGTATAGGATGGGGACACGTGGGTATTCAACTTTGAGCAAGTTCGCTGTTTTATTATCAATAAATCCTGCACTTCAGCATTGAGGAGAATATCAAACTATTCGATTTTTGACCTGTCTTATAGGATCCCTCCTTGCTCTTTGCATAAATTTCTATATCTTCTAGTTGCCTATCCGCTTCCTGGATGTATTTAATTCTAAACCATAATGACAGTTGCGCCCCCTTATCCCCCTTTTTTAAAAAAACAAGCTCTTTATCTTTATGCAATATCTCAAGGGCTTCCCTTCTCCTTTTTATTTAAATTATTTCCTTTTTCTTCCTAGTTTTTATTTGCCATTTTTCTCTGACCTCCCTTTGGACCAATTCTTTAAAGGTTTCAAGCATAGAGCTGGGCACTCTGGAGTGATCGCTTGGCTCTACTCTGGCTCGTTCCTCGTGGCTCCGCTACTATCTACATTTAATCCTATACAGGACTTTAAGGACTGAGATAAGTGTGCCTTGATTACTGCTATATCTGCTATTTAAAGTCAAATTATCAAATTGTGAATAATATATTAAATTTGAAGAAAAAAGCATTACCTGTTTGGGACTTGCAGTAACTCACACGGCATCTGTTTGCATTTGGTGTTGTAGGTTATACCTGAGCTGGTGTCTGACCTCTATGTAGTCTCCATATGGCAGTGTTGTAGGTTATATTGGTGCTAATATAGTGGCAGCGTACACTTGTCCCTGATTGTAAGGCCTCGTTCACACGGCTTATTTCAGAACGTATTTACAACGGATTTCCGATGTAAATACGTTCTGAAATCAGTTGAAAATCAGTTGCAAATAAGTGCCACTAAGTGTGGCACGTATTTGTTAAAATGAATTTCCGACGGATTTACCATTACAATCATTGTGTAGATGGTGAATCCGTCCCGGAAAATAATTGACATGTCAATTGTTTTCCCTCCGGATTGCCGTCGTCAATCCGCGGCGGCAATCCGGAAGGAATTTTGCGTCGTGTGAACGACGAGCCCTGTTTTCTATTGAAATCAATAGAAAATAGGGCTGTGACTTATTTCGGACGGATTTGCCGACGGATTGACGATCGTCAATCCGTCGGCAAAAACCGTCCGAAATAAAACCGTGTTGGGAAAGAGGGGCCTTAAGGCCTCGTTCACAACGGGCTTATTTCGGAGGATTTGCCGACGGAAAAATCCGTCGGCAAATCCGTCCGAAATAAATCACAGCCTATTTTCTATTGATTTCAATTTGAAAATACGGCGCCCTCGTTCAAAACGACGCAAAAAAATCCGTTCCGGATTGCCGCCGCGGATTGACGACGGCAATCCGGACGGAAAATAAACAATTGACATGTCAATTCTTTTCCGGACGGATTCACCAACCTAAAATGATTGTAGATGGTGAATTTCCGTCGGGAAATCAGTTACAAATACGTGCCACACTTAGTGGCACTTATTTTGCAACTGATTTTCAACTGATTTCAGAACGTATTTACATCGGAAATCCGTTGTAAATACGTTCTGAAATAAGCCGTGTGAACAGAGGCCTTAGAGTGAGGGAACACCTGACCCAGTGATAGGAGTTAGACTTTTACTTTCTTGCTGGTTTTGTATTTTTGAAGGTGGTTTAGGTGCGTTTACCAAGGGAAACCATGGAGGGGATATGGTATGTGGGCCGGTGGGGGGGATATGGATGGAGCTACTTAGCCCTGTGTCTATGATATGTTAGACTGACAAATGTGTGACTAACTTGCTATTGTAGTATACAATACAGTTCTGTTTTGCACACTGTATTATGTGGTAAAATGGCCGCGTTTATGTCCGAGAGGCCGATAATATTTTCATGTACAGTAGGGTGGGCCCCCCTGAGATCAATTCCCCTGTGGGCCCCAGACCCCCAGTCCGACACTGATTATATCACATGGGTACTACAATATTTTACTACTCAAATACTACAGTGCTGTAGCTTACTATTACCTTAACAATATACCATACAATTATCACAAAACTTTACCACAGTACTACACAATAATGCTAAGATAATACCTAACTCAATAACTAATACAATATTATACCATACTATTACAATACTATACAAAAATATATCCCACTACTATAACACACTACAACTACAATACTAAAACATACTGCTCAACACTGCTAACACAGTAATACTAGGTCACACTACTCCAACATGTTACTGCCTCATTACTATACATTAATACACCCAGAAAATAAAACCCCATTACCACCACAATATTAGACCACAGTACTATCACAGTGCTATATTAAATTACTGACACAATGATATGACAGACAACTACTACCACAATAGTATACCGCACAATATTATTTGAATATATTACTGCAATCATATGCTACACAACTTCCATAATACTACGCCACATTACTATTGTAGCAATATGGAAGCACTAGTACTAAAAGAAAGAAAAGGTAACATGAATATGTGAAAAAAGTAGTACACATGTTATTGCGCTTATGCGGATTGTCCAGGAGTTTAATAAATTAACTTAACAGAAGGAAATGTTATAAAACAAAATAACAACCATTACTCACAGTCGCCAGCCCCTCCAGTACTGACAGAACACAGGTCCTTGCCATTCTATATTCATGTTCTTGGTGTACATCTAACAGGCTATTTTTCTAGAGATCGATACTTCTTTGGTTAATTTGAGTGCAGTAGTCTTCCAGCAATGTGCCTTGATTTTTTTGTGTAAGAAATTATTTCCTGCCAGGAGGAACCACTCCATCATGGATTGGCAGAAACTGACAATAAAGTTAACCTAAGAGTGAAGGTGTCACCTCCTAGAAGAAGCTGGATTCCCAATGACTATCTTCACCCATCACAAGAATCTGCAAAACCTCCAATGTGCTTGCAGGTAAATTGTAGAAACCATATTGGGCCTTTTTTTTCACTTTTTGATTTTGTTCTCATTAATCATCCAGCAGAGCAATTTTTGGTCTTCTCCAACTGATAACTATTAAAACCAAGCATTGAACTGAAATTGTTATGGATTTCTTCTCGGATTTGCCTCAGGATTTGGGTGGTGGTCCAGTTTCTTCACTGACAGGGTTTTCTTCTGTATCTCAGTTAGCTCATATATCATTTAAAAAGTATTTTGCCACCTTGATCTTCCTGCTCACATTATCTCAAATTGGAGGTGCCGTTTGTTTTGAAGTTCTGGAAGGTGCTATATAAAACCTTGAAGATTTCCATGGACTTTTCTTCTTGTTACCATTCACAGAGTAATGATAAGATGAAATAAATCGACTAGGTACACAAGCAATAGATCTGTAAATGTGGGAATGCCTACCAAGATAATTAGTTTGAGCTGTTACCTTGGGCAGAATTTGCCCACAACAACCACGCCTCCAAGCCTTCCATTTAAATTCGTTTTTAAAACTAAATTTTCCCCTGCTGATTTCTGCTCAGCCTCCACTGTCTTATGTCTTAGATATTTGGTTATTTAGGAATCTGGACAGAGGTACAAAAGAATATAGAGACCAATGCTGCTAAGGTTTAGAGTAGTGCTGAGAAGCATAATGTCCAGACGGATACGTTCTTGTGGTCTAATAAAAACACTCATTTATGAATTCTTTGTCTCAGGCGTGCTACACTCTTCATTAACTATTATTGAAGCAAATTAACCTGTTTATTTTTCACCCTAAAGTGCCACCGTCTCTCCAGATGACCAACACACATATTCCTTTTGTACTCTCAAGAAATCAATAGAACTACTTCCAAAATCAAGAAATCTTCTGCCTCTGACTCCTCCTTCTGAATCCTCAGAAGATTTAAAAATGTATTAAATTCTAGATTGTATGAAATTTTTGGAAAATTGTTTTATCTTGTTCAATGAAAGGGAAATTGGCTCCTAAAGAAAATATTCAAACTCCAGTGCTTATCAAGAGTTTCTACTAGAAGCTCCCTTTAAAACACCAGAAAATTCTTTCACACAGGAGCTCTACTGTTGCTCAACTTGCTCGGTTAAAGCTCTATATCATGCCAAACTGCAGCTCTCCCTAATAGCCACATCCAGTTACTAGGCAGTAGGATATTTATTTTTCCCTGCCCTTTGGCTTCTAATGTGGCCCTGCTGGTTCAGGTCTTAGCAACCCCTATCATGCGACACAATGGTATCGGTTTGCTATGGTTGGGGCTATTTAGAGAGGAAATTAAGGCACATACCTTTTCTAGTTTGTGTCTGTACCCCCCGTGTAGGCTGGCCAGAACCAAATGGACTGCTGCTCTAAGATACATCTGGTCTATGATTATAACATATATATCTATCTTATCTATCTATCTCTCTGTCTGTCTGATTTTCTATCACATTTAACAAAAACTAAGACAGAAAGTCACACAGTGGTTTTGACACATGGTAAATACATTTTATTAACAATAGAAGGATTTCTCTAATATCCTTTTCACTAATTGAATGTCTGTCATATTAGAAAATGTGCTCCAGGCTAAAACGAAAACAACTGCAGACATCAAAAAAATTGGTTTCTGTTGACAGGAGCAGAATATTTCCCCTGTGGAATTTGTGGCCATTCTCATATATAGACCGTGCTTTCGGGAAACGGCTATAAACTACACCTCTTTGTAAGAGCTTGCAAAATTCTCCTTCTTGATGCTAATTGGTGATTATGCAAGTGTGCATGCTTTTAGGACCTTTTTACAGTACTTAGGAAACACCATCTCAGTGTCAAAAAGATATTCACATACTTATTTACATATTCATATTTTTATAGCAGTTTATGAAATTTTTGAATTTATTTGACACCTTTTATGATGCACCTTGAAAATGTTAAATTTGGATAACCTCCCAAACACAGCAATTTTTGCCAATAGCAGTTTTGTTTTATTCATTCCTGTCTTACTAGAACCATTAGCATTTTCATAAACATATCTGTTGGTTTTTTTTTGTTTTTTTGTTGTTTTTTTTTATCAGGAGGTATATTGAGTGTTCCACATGATGTTTTGATAAATAGAAAAAGAAATTGTGGGTTGAAGTGAAAAAAACCTCTCAATTGAGCCATTATTTATTGGATTAATAATACAATGCAAATGACATGTTTATTCTGTGATTATGGGGATACCACAATTCAATTTATATCTTTACTTTTTAGTCCTTTTTAAAGAATGAGAACTTTCTTTTTAATATTCTAATTTCACAATTTATTGGGGGAAAACCCAACTTCCTGAACACTTTTTATTCCATTTTTGGTGAAGATGTGTCTAAAAAACCAATAATTTTAGCATTGTTTTTTTTCTGCATTTACCAGGCAGGATAAGTACAGTAAAGTTATATTTTAATAGATTCTTTTTTTATGGATGCAGCAATACCAATTCAGTTTATATGTTTTATTTTGTCTATAGATATTGAATTTTTAATATTTAGTTTTTTCTATATTTTAATATTTTTAGCCTTTTTGCTCTTCTCCCTTAGAGAAAGTAATTATCTGACTGCTTTGTAGCTTGTACACAACAATATTGATTTATCGTACTTTTAATGCTCATCTATTGCATTCTGTTGTAGCTTTATTATGAGGGGCCTTAGCTACCATAACAACCAAACAGCAACCTGTGATCGCATTGGTGGAAAGGCATCAATTCAGTGAAAGAGGGTTCCCCCTGTCTAATTGCTTAAATGCAATGGTCAAAATATTGAAATGGCTAGAATCGGAGTCATCTCCAATCCCGGACCCTGTCCAAATATGTCACCAGTAGAGTTAACAACAGGCTCCCACCTTGTATGGAACGGGCTCAGCTTCTAAGCTCACTCTATGCTATTAGTGACAACATCTTGAGTGAAGGCAGTGAAGGATTCTTAAAAAATAAATATATACAAGGCTCTTAACCTCTTGAGGACTGGAACAATTCTGGCCTTAAGGACTTTTTAGAATTTTTTTTTTTTATACCACAGCTATTTTAAAATTTTTTTATTTTTATGACTAGTAGTAAGTATGGTAGGTGCCATGTTTGTACTTTGTTGTTCATTAATGTTTCATTTTTATTTCCATTTTCTTTCAGAATAAATAAATACATAAAAAAGAAAATCTACTACTGTGCTTGTTTTTGTTTTTCTTGGCATATACTTACCATTATAAATAATGATACAAATTTATTGTATTGGTCAGCACGGTAGAGCCGATACCAGTTTTATGTCTTGGTGCTTTCTTTAATACAATTTATTTAATGCAAAAAAGATATGCTTATGGTTTTTAACAGATTCTGATGTGACTTTTTTTTCATTATAGTTTTTTTTCCAATACTAAAGTAGGATTTTATATTTTTATTTTAAAACTATGTTGTACTGGCAAGTATGTACATTAGCCTATGTATCTAAACATATCTATATAGGCTCTTAGGACATACCTAAGTATGTCCTAACAACAGGGGCCTAGGTTTTTTAATAGACCCTGAGTTTTCTGCCCATACTAGATATGAGCACCAGCTGTGTCACAGAGATTTCCTGTAACACTATCAACGGACAGTCTCACTCTATATGCCATAATATTCACCATTACATATGGGCTTCAGCTGCACTGTCCATTGTTCTAATGGTAATTAAGTCCCCCACAACAGTGCAAATGCCTGGATTGTCATGATTGCCATTTTAAGTCATGTACATCGTAGGAAAAGTTTGTCATAGCAATAAACTAAATTAAAAGTAACGTAATTAGCAACTAACCACTTCCTGCCCACACAAAATAAAGTTATAACACAATGGTGCACTGTCCGCCATGTTACACGCTCTGTTGGCACTGCTTGCACTTAGCAGTGTCAGATGTTAAGAAATGTATGGGTATTTGGCACTACTATGCATGGGGGACTAAGTTAATCATTTTTTATGTAACTTTTATTGATCATATCAATTACTTTAAAATATATGTAGAAGTTTTGGCATTTTTCCTACCAAATAAAATTATATCATATTGGATATAAATGACATATTATAAAGAAGTCATGCAAAGTGTCCTGCAGAGAAAAAAAAGATATTTGAGACAGAAAAATAACTAAAAATAACACTTATAACAAAGTATTTCAAAATAGGTTTGTAAAATCTATTCTCAAATACTTTGGGCCACATGTATGAACCTGTTTAGGTTACTATGGGCAAAAGAGTGAGTTTTAGACCTAAACAGTTTCATACATGTAGCCCTTTGTTAGAACATTTTGAGTTAATACAGTAGTTCATCACCCTTATCTATTAGCCACAGCTACAAAAAGTGTCATTCACTTTAAAGATGCATACCACATGCACAATTAGACAGCTGATTTCAATGAGATCTGTGTGACGCTTCACTTGTCTTGTGGTCAACTTTGATTGTGGTATACGGTGAATTTAACAACCAAGATAAGAGCTGTTTAAGGTGCTATCAAGGAAAATGTTAATGTTAGTGATACTTTATTCCCTATATGAACGGCACAAGAAATGTCCGGGCATCTGCTTTCCCATCTCTCCCATATTAATGCTTGGTTTATAGAGGATTTGAGACAGACAGCACTGTGGAGTATGAGCAGCTTAATGTAATAGTGCTCAGGTCAGAGTCAAACAGATGTACATGGATGTCATTTAATAACTTACATAAGGTCGCATGCACATCACCACTTTACAGCTTTACAGCATTTCATGTGGTGGTGATAGAAGTCTATGGGGCCGTACTATAACTATAGCGTGTGTAGCAAAGAGACATATGGACATGCCACCATATAGGCTCCAAATACATTGCTATTCAAATATTATTGCTTATTTTCAGATATTTGTTGAGGTTTCAGCTGTCTGTATGAGACCATGTTTAAGCTTCATCCCTCACAAGCACTTTAGTTATTTGACAACCACACCTTTTTATTTGGAATGATGCCTACGGAATTATAAAATGTCACAAATGCAAGTCACAAAAACATTTTGCTAAAACCGACTCTTCCGAGGATCAAAACCAAGACTCGACCTACAACATTACAAGTCTGCTTCCATACTAGATTCTCTCTTTTTGTCTCAACAGGACAGAAATCAGGGAAAAAAAGGAGGTATATTGCAGTAAGAAATATATACCGTAAATGACAAGGCTTTACATTAATGCAAAAGCAGTTTCACTAAAGCGCAGGGTCTGCTTTGCTACAATAATCCTGCTTGTTAAGTTTTTATTATCATTTGCAATCTCTATAGCCAAATGTATCGGCATAAGCCACGCATGAGTTAAGGAACACATATCCTACACAATAGTTGATTTATTTATTTTTTTTGTCGAGTATAAAACACAGAGCTATGTACTTTCCTTATTTGCACAGAGAGGTTCTTATATTTGTATATCATTGTACTTTTGTTGCGGGTCTATTACCTAGCATTATAATAAAACTAAACCGAACAGTAAACTCAGCATTCTCTTTCCTAATAAACAGTCAGCTAGTAATTTAACGTCACAATTGAACAGCCCCTCACTTAAGGAAATAGCTGTAGGTGGTATCAATGCTCTACGCAATATGGTTCTCTTCTGCATAAATTAGTTCCATTATAATAAGTGGCACATGGCAGGTGAGGGGGCCCTGTCATAGATTTAGCATTGAGTCCCCAGATTTCTAGGCTACAGCTCTGCCCTCACTCAGTTATAAATAGGCACATATTAGGGACATATCTGATTGTTTGATCATATTTATTAGATATTTGTGGTAATCATGGCCAATTTCATGGATTGGAGTTTTATTGAACAATAAACTGATAAATATAAATACCTTAAAAAAATCAATGAATTGAAGAACTAAATGAATAAATAAACTAATCCACATATTTACTGATGATAATGTTATTATTGTTATCTGGTCCTTTTTCTATTGGAGAAATATAATTATAACCTGCAGGGCTACTGATTATTTCAGATTCCATGTACTGTTATCTGTTTTCTTATTAGTAAAATGCTGACTGACAAGTAATTCAGCTAGTATTCTGGAAAATTAAGGATGCAGATTTAAGGTGACCATAAATTATATTCCTTATGAGTGTTTAGCTAACAGATATTCCTCGTAACACTTCCATGTACATGCATGATTTGTTCAGCTAAGTGTACATGTTTCTTTAATGCATATGCCCCTCCAAGACTATCCTGGACTTGGCTTATCTCCAATAAGAACAAAAGGATTGAACTTTAAAATTTAACATTTCCATTCTTTCTTTTCCTCAACATCATCTGTCAGCGTTGAACTGTGACACCCCCAGTTATACATAAGATACTGAGCCAGTCCATTGAAATGAGTGGGTTTGGCTTACTTTGCTGTTACTTGTTTGAGTACCTTTAGGCCATGAATATGGAACCTCTACACCTCCATACTGCAGAAGAATAGGCACGCTATGTGCTGAACTATTGTGCCCTGTAAGGCACCCTTTTACAAAGATATTGTCCCCTAGAAAGAATATCTGTACAATATATCATGCACAGGAGGATACCATAATGTATTTTCTTTCAGATGAGTTCAAAAAAGAGGCAAATAGAGAAACAAAATGGGTCAATAGCCCCAGAGGCTATTCCTGCACTGTAAAACTCATAGCTTGAATGGAGCATTAATGAGCAGGAACCCTAATATTTATGCCACAGTATAGGGTGTATCACTTGTGATAATAACATAACTAATGATTGCTATATATGCAATTGTTTAATATAAACCGAAACTTCATTATTATTATTAGTAGTATTACTCCTTGTCATCATCTTCAATAAGTAATTTGAGGCATATCAGAGCTATTGCTTTAGGATATGCAAACATAACTAAGACAGCGACAGATAAGTAAATTGCTAATTCTACAAGGATTCCTCTCTATTGACTAGAACTTCTTAGTCTAAATGTGCAGTATATATTTATCTATCTATCTATCTATCTATCTATCTATCTATATATATGTATATATATATATATATGTATACATATATATATATATATTATGCTTACATATAATGTAAAACTTTATAAAGTTCATAATGTAAAAGAGAAACACCACGTAAAAGAGAAACACAATATTGACATACTTAGTTTGACATTAACAATAAAAACCCTGAAGTATTTGTTACATTTTACAAAAAAAAAAAAAAAACATATGGCAAGAATATGAATGTTGAAATGCATTCAGTCTTAGCCACTCATGAAACTCTTATTTAATACATTTTTGTTCAGCTTTGAAGTAAACAAATGTTTTCAACTATCAAATAGACAGTTACTGGCTTGGCTTAAAATCCCTAGTCCTGTTTCAAGGTTGGATGTGACTTTAAGGGATGCTATATCCAATAGGTGGCGCTGGAGTCCTGGCTCTCGTCCCTTGAGCTTATCTGAATATTTCACATGGAACATTGCATGGCCTATAGGGTTCTATACACCTTTATTGTGCATTTCCCCAAAGAGAAACCTTACTCCTTTACAACTATTAAATAGAAAACACATGGTATGAAAGGGATCTAACCAGCAAACATTCTTATACTAATAAAATGAAGCATTTTAAACATCTATTTAACTCTTGGTAAAAAAAAATGTATATTCCAGTGGATCATATCAGAACATGATTGATCGGTGAAAAAAGTCATAATGGATTATTATTCAATATGATAAATTATAATGAAAACACAAATATAACAAAATATAAAATGGGTATAAAATAAATACAAATTGAAACAGACAAAAGTCATTATGTAGTAAAACCATAACTGTGAATAGTAAAAATCTCACAAAACAGGTTTCACAATGTTTATACATGCTTATAATTAACATAAAACATTAAATTAATTAAATGCAATGTCATATATATATAATATAGTACTTTATATAGTTAGTAACAAACTATATGGAAATAAACCATTAGGCCACGAAATAGAATTACAAGTAAACTTTGTAGTTTATATAACAGTCACTTCAATCATTTTTTTTGTATAACAATTACTTTTTTTCTCATTGATAAATTACATTCTATAATTTTTTTATAGTAACTCTTATGTTGCAAATGCTGCAGGACTGCAATATTTATTATTATTTTCATTTGTCATTTTCATATTTTGAGGTGTAAGCATACAGTTTAGCAATAAGTCCTATCACAGATATACAAGTTACTACTTTTTTAAAAATAATATTTATGTTATATTTAAATGGTGTTTAAAATATGTAAAGCTAAATTATTTATATGGAGCTGTCAATTTTTGGGGCATATGTAGAAGTGTGGGAGCCCCATAAAAAATATTAAAATGAGACACCCTTCTTCTACTGGTTAACATTACCACACCTCTAACCGCCAGGGACAGAGGGACTTGGTGCATGTGTGCCCCACTTCCTTTTTATGACTCTTGGGTTAATTGCATAGGGGCCACATGCGGCTCTCAATGCCATTCTGTGCGGCTTCCAACCATCTGGTCACAGAGGTGTTTGCATGTGGCTGCTCATATGCATTTTTCATGTCATAAAGTAAGGAGTAGGACATAGTCAAGTAAGAGCTTGTGGTCAACTGTACGGCTACCTCAGGGCTCTCCCAGATCTATCCACAGAAAATAATTCCCCAAACCCTTATTTGTAAAGGAGCAAATGAGGTGGACACGTGGCCATGCATGACTGCGGTTATCCCTTTTGTGGTTTATGGTAGTAGTCACACACTTGGCTGTTTCAGCAATGCACATAAACTACAATGGAGAACGGCGAATGCATGCATGGTTGTGGGAGTACTGGAAGTGAAACTAGCACCTATCAGACATTTATAGCATATACTTATGATATGTTATAAATGTCTCAGATAGTAATACCCCTTTCAGTTTTATTGAGACTCTTGGAATTCCTTCAGTCTGACAATGTGGCCCTTGCAACAGAAAAGGTTGTGCATCCCTGTTTCAGAGCCTGTGAAAAGGGGAACCTTGTATAGAATGATCACTCATTAAAATAAGGAATGCAGCCAACCTGGTCTGAGCCTCCATTTTAGAGGACCCAGTATCACCAGTGGAAGGATACATTATGATCAGCTCTTTTTTCACAATACATAAGAAATGTTAGCTAGGACAAGCCATTCAAAAATGTTAATGAGAAAAAAATCTAGAAACAAAATCTGCAGAACTTTCATGAACATGTTAGACTAAAAGTGTAAGATCCATTAATAACCATTTTGAATATAGAAGTTATTAATTCATTTAAAACACATATATAAAAATAAAAGATATGAAATATATAAAATATAAAAATATATAAAATAAAAGATTCAGTGACATGTTCAACAACTATGAACTAGGGCATACGTTTTTCAGCAGTTTTCTTTTCCATGTCAGTATGCCAGACATTTGTATATAGGATTTTACTATTGTGACCAGCGACGGGCTACATATTTGGGTTTTGAAGACAGTACTAGATCATATAATATATTCAACTGAAAAGTATTGTATCCATAAATGGAAATATTATTGGTAGCCATACCATGTATATAAGCCCTGAAGATAAATCTATGTTTTTTCAGTTGGAAACTGAGGACAATGGATAGAACTATGTGCATAAGCCTTGTCGCCAAATCATAAAGACATAGATATAGAAAATACCCACTAGTGGTGGCATGCTCTTAATATTGTCATTCAGATGTACTGTAACACTCCTGTTTTTTTTTACTGTTAATTTTGTATATTTTGAGCTCCTAATTTAAACTTATTGAACAAGTGATGAATACATATAAATTATTCAATGATTTTGAGTAGCTTCATAGCCTATTAGTGGAGTTAAAATTGAAAATATTAAATTTTCTAGTTTTAGTTTTAATGAAGTAAAGATTATTGTTGCGTGTGTTATATTTACTATTATACAAAGAAGCTTAAAAAGGTCCTAACTGTATTTAACAGGATGTTCTGCTGGGAAACAATGGATTGTGTCAGCAAGAATTCTTTTTATACTCAACTGGAGTGTTTTGCTAATTAAACATACTACATATCAAAAGATTCCACAGTGATATAGGGTTAACATATATCTATAGGAGTGTATAAATATAAATATATATATATGTCAATGTTTGAGACTATAGTGCCTCACACACTTATACTTTTTATTCCAGTTACAGATGGATATATATATAATATATATTTATATATATATATATATATATATATATATATATATATATATATATATATATATATATATATAGACATAAAATTCTAAGAGGTACATCTGTAACTGGAATAAAAAGTATAAGTGTGTGAAGCACTATAGTCTGAAACATTGACATAATATTGGTATTGTACAAACATAATGGAGGTTTTTCTGGTTGGGTTGACCTAAGGCTATGGAGTAATTGCATTCTTGGTATGATATCCACAAAGGAATAAATGAAGCATAAATACTAATAAAAAATAATTAAAAATTAGAAATATTTAGAAATTCATAATTCTATAAATATTTATTTTTAATGTTACTGAAGTACTTAATAAGACTCCCCACACCAAATTAAGCTGCGGATGTTTCAAATGAAAATATCGGTAAAACTTTAATAGTTCTCCAATATTCTTAAAACAATGTTTTTAATAATTCTTTGTCCCCTGCTTTAAAAGCAGTGTTTTTAGCTGAGTACCGCAAACAAGAAGATATAGTCATAGTCAAACCCTTAATATGCCTTTTTACGGTGGTCATTAAGGGGCCATATTCTAAAGTGCCGTGAATATGCAGCTCCTCAAGATGGCCGCTCAAAGAATCAGAGACAACTGAAGGCCTAAGGGAGGAAGCTGAAGTAGAATTTTACGGTCTCTGCCATCTTGACTGTTTCATACACAACATTAAAAAAAGCATTGAATATACAATGGAGGATGTGGAAGTACTACTACTTCAATCAGTTCTAGAGATCAAATGATGACTGGGAGACTGGCCATGTGATCAAGCTGTGTTGTCTGTCTAGAGTAGATAACTAGAACTGTTGCATTTTCTCCATAACTGGGGCTGCTAAGGCTATTCCTTTCATAGGAGAATAAAAAGAAAAAAAATCCTAATAAATAATATAAAAAGAAAAAGCAAAATATTCCCCTTGCCGGCCATTCAAATTCCTAGCCCAATGCATATTCCTCTATTTAATCATGTTACACATCAAAATGTATAGAGGACAGTGTAAAAAAATAGTGAATATGTATTACGGTTCCTTTTTATAAAAAAAAAATAAAAAATTCTCTCAACTTAGTAAATGTGTTACTGTTTTTCACACAATAAAAACCCAATAATTTTACTTGTACTATAGCAATTACTGTGAGGCTAAAAAATAAAGCTGTGTTTGTCATGAAAAAAGAAAAAATACAACTGATAAATAAAATAAATAACAAGCCTAGGAGCACGTGTATTAGATTACAATACACTGGTCATTAAGGTCGAAATAGATTTTCTACAGTTTTGTAGATAGCTAAGTCTATTGGTTGCATATTAGAACATTATATACTAATCTGCAAACCATGTATTTTCTATGAACAACATTAATTTCTATAACACTTGTGGAAAAATCGGAATGCAATGAGCTTCACCATTTCTAAAATCATGGCCACCTCTCTGTCCAGGCCATACCTTAATGCTGTGGCCAGCAGCTATTTCCCCAAATGGGATGGGGTTGAGGGAACGTGATTGTTGAGATAGGTACAAGTCCCAGAGGGGATATCTGTACCTAACACGCATTTATGACATATTTTGTACGTATGGTACAAATAACCCTTTTAACAACAATCTGCTTTGCTACAGAAGAAAACTTCTAGGTGCCAACTGTTTTAGCTCATAGCTACACTAGCATTATTTGCAGTATATCTGTTGATTAGCAACAGTTAATACACTTTGGCAGCAGTTTGAACAATATTAATAAATACGATCTATAAAAAGGATTTATCATAATCAGTTGTTTTCACAAAACATAACTAAAAAACTCAAAACACTGGTATGAACGAACCCTAAATTAGCTTTTTATATATGTTGTTTAAAATAACAGGCAAAACAGATTATTACATATATAGGAGAGAAACATTTCCCAAGTATGAACTCTTGAAATATATAATATAATGAAACATACTCTAAACCTTATTTCATATTAAGATATACTACACATTAAATACACATTGCAATACTGCATTTAGGCTACATTAATATTTCATAAGTCAAGAATTAAAATACATACACTAATACAGGATTAGATAAATTAAAAGTAAAAATTTTAAATAACATAAATAACAATTATAACTTGTCCATATAATATATGGAAACGCAATGAAACATTATCAATACTAAGTTTAATACTCAGTCAATCAGTTACTATATATAATATATATATATATATATATATATATATATATATATATATATATATATTCATTGACCGCAGCATTCCAGGAAATTGTCAAAGCAGAATAAAAAAAGAAGTTATGCCATAGTCGGGGGTGACAAAATAAGGGCCGAAAATCACAGCATTCCACTCCCAGACAATTGATATATATATATATATATATATATATTATATATATAATATATATATATATAATATATATATATATATATATACTATATATATAATATATATATATATTTTATATATATATATATATATACATATATATATTCAACTCATCACATTTAGATAAAATAATATTTTAACCTTAACAACATAAGTGATAAGTGAAAGGAACATTTATTGGAACTTTTATGATGGACTTTGCAGATATACGTGTTTGTTTTTTGAGGCTTTCCGTTGGCAGAACTCTCAAAAAAATTGCTGCACATAATTTTTTTACATCCATTTTTGGTAGCCCAAATGTATATAAACATACACTAGGTTCCTGAATGTGTCTTCCCATTCACTTTTCTTTAATAAAAAAAAATGCATTTTTTTTTCGCAGTACTATATAGCATAGTTATACTATTCAGATATAAACCGGTCAAACATCAAAACCTATTGAAATTTTACAGTTTAAGCCAAACACAATATGAAGGGAGTCTAACTAGCTCAAGCAAAATAATTAATGCAACTAAAAATATTATATTATATTAGCATGTAGTATTCAGTATCACAAACAATAGATTTGTAAATCACACCAGATTTTCAAGGGCAACTCATTTGAAATATACATGTTCAACCACACAACAGCCTAAAAAACACACAGCCATAAAGAAAATTCTTGCCCCTATAATTTGAGCAGGGTCCCCTCTGCTCAACTGAGCATGGTCCAATATAATAACTTAAATGATAGCAACCTTATAAAGTGGAATAAATGACTTCTTAGCAGCCTTTAGTAATCACTAGTACATAATTTAGCAGAAAACTTGCTTGCTTGAAATATACCTTAAGTAGAAACAATGTAATGTAGCTTTAAGAGCCATAAATCAAGTCTTTTCTCAAGGCGTCTGCCTGAAATATGCAATGTCTGTGGCTGAAGGAAATGCAGCTTGTGGAAAACTTACTGGAAATGAGTGTTGCTCTCAAGCAGCTTGGGCCTGTATTCTGGGAACCCTCAATAAATTGTGTATTGTCTGCTCATATAGTAGTGATAAGTATCATCGTGACATTGACTCATAAAGGCCCACTGCAGTACAAAAAATACTGCAGTAAAAGGTATCGTGTTTAGGATTTTTTTCGCCCATAGATTTTTAGTAGCAGTTGTATGAATATATATAATAATAGGTAAGAAGGTTTACTAAATAAAAAGAAAAAAATATATATTTTAATAGATGAAGTCAGCCTAATGACAGAATAGAGGCGAAAGGAGGAGCAGGGCTAAGTGGAAACTGTTAAATGTTAGGATTTGTTTCAGGGTGTGAGTGCTGTCACTGAAACACTTCATTACAAATGACTCTGGTATGGTGATTCACCTCTACAGAGATCTACCACTCACTTATATTCAGGTATAGGAAGGCAACACACAGTGAACTATAATTGCACATAATAATAATTATCACCCTGACCCAGTGGGGAAGGTCCCCTAAAAAACACTCAAACACTGGGATTTTGAAATAATTGATGGGTGTTTGTGTTTTTTTTTTTTTAAATTTCCTGCACATACTCAACAATATCTGCAAGGCTGAACTCACACATGATGTTTCAGTAAGAGATGGGGTTTTTAAGACAAAAGGCAGAAGTAGATCCAAAAGGAAGAACAAGTATAAAGGGAAGGATAATACTTCTCCCCTATTTTTAGCCACTCCTATTTTTGGCTCAAGAAACTGCATAAAAACTACAAAAACGGCAAGTGTGATATCAGCCTAAGGAAAGATTTTTTTTTACATTAATTTAAAAATTTAAATTGTATTTGGTTATATACGGAGGAGAGACTGCTTATATATATTTTAAAAATAAATAAAAATATATATATATAAAAAATTTTTTTTTTTTTTGGTGATGTATATCTATAATATATATAATCTATTTATACACATATATGTGTTTGTCTATATATATATATATAAATAAATATATTTGCATATTTATAAATAGTTACAGATATACACACATATATCTGTATAAATAGATCACATGTATCCCATAGATGCATAATTGCACACATAGATAGATAACGAAGGCAAACGATAGATAGATAAATAGAAGATAGAGATTATGTATGTGATATCATAAAACTATAGATCATATATATTATTAAAAAAATATATATATATATTAATAAAATTAAAAAATATAAAATATAAAAAATAGATATAGATCATTTATACATATGTGTTTATACAATATATAATATCTATAATAATAAAGATATATTTATTTTTTATAAAGGTTGATACTAAGTGCCGACAACAGATAATATTAGGAGTATGCCCAACTATATACTATCTATAACTGATCTTCAACACACATACACACACACAAAAATATATGTATAATCATGTAATTTACCTAAAAAAATAGAAGAAAGAAGACAGGACAGACAGCGAAAGTAGAAGATAGATAGTAGATAATAGATAGATAGATAATATATAAAATGATGATACTGAAACCCATCTACTGAAATCATTCCTTTTCACAAAGGATAAAGGCTAGATAACTATTAGGTCGGTGCCTTTGTATTTTTGTCTTCCCCCCTCTCCTCTCTCTCTCTCCCCCTCTTCCTCTTTTCCTTCGCCTCTGTGTCACTCATATCTATCTCTTTATCCACATCTTTTTCTATCTGTCCATCTATAGAGCTCTCTATTACTCTCCACTTTATCAAGCCTTTGTGTACGTTTTAAGTCACCACTTCGTTACCAACAGTGATCATTAGATTTATAACCACAAAATTTTTCACTTCCCCTAGAACAAATTTGTTTCCCCCCCCCCCTCCACTTAAAAATGTGCCCAGAAATCTCTGAGATGCAAAACGCAAACAATAGTACAGTCCATCAAGCCAGATGATATTTATTTCAAGAAATGAATTTTCTTCCATTACAGATAAAATTTAGACCCACAATACTATACTTGTACCGACAAAATAATAAAAATAATTAAAAGCATACCCTTTGCACATCCTGTTTTTTCCCGGACACATGAGCGGGTTAAAACTGGCATTGAGTATATTCCATACCAAAAAAAAGAAAAAAAAACAACAATGTGAACTTTTCGATACAGCAAACAATAGAGGATAGCGTCCAATCAATATGACTGAAACAAAATCGTACTTCCCAAAATAATGCGAACATGGCTGCAATATCTACCCCGTCATTGCTGGAATACTCATAATACTGATGGCGTCAAACGTGGAGCCAATTCCAGAACTTTCTCTACTTCTGCTCTATGTGGCCCCAGGAGCAGACCCCACAGGAAGGATCAGCGTTCCACAATAGAACGCAGTGTTCTACAATAGAACGTTCTAAAGATTCTAGAGGAGTTAACCCTTCCAGCCCCAGAGGCTAGCTGCAATGTGATGCTGAATCCCCCAGCACAATGAACAAAGGCGGGTATCTGCTGTGATTTACAAGATATTCAAGCATTCTCAACAAAACATGTTACAGATGCACCTTATTTACATGGTATATTATTCTTAGACAATGAATTAAGACTCCAGAGAATGGAAGAAACTGACAGATGTCTTGTGTCATCAAGGCTCTCCATGACAGTGACAGAACCACGTCCCGGGCTAGGATAAGAGCTGAGTGTTTGACATTTAAATATATCTATATAGATTTATTTATGTATATATTTATATATGCATAGAGCCTACAACGCATCAGACTCCTGGATATTCACAGTTGGAGATGCAAGGAGAAGCTTGTCGTTTTGGGGTGCTGGGACCAGTGGTAGATTCTGTCACTTGCATTCCATTTAAATAATCCATAGTTCATTTGGAGAAATGTCTTATACATGGGAATGAGATAAATATTTGTTCAGGGGAGGTGGTGGTTTTAGGGGTGCTCGGGTTCCCCCTCTTGTCAGGTATTATGAAGGTGAGAGGTTTTGCATTTGGTGATGACTTTTTTTTCTTTGACCCTCCGGTTTTGGAACCATATGGTAACCTGGCGCTCAGACAGACTGGTGGCAGTGGAAATCCTCCGTCTCTTCTCTTTGGTAATGAATTTGCTGGCTGCATATTCCTTCTCCAGCTCCTTCAGCTGGATTTTGGTGTAGGGGACCCTCTTTTTTCTGCCCCTGCGGTAGCTGCTTACTTCTGGCTGGAGAGGCACCACATCTGCAGTAAACAAACAGGAGATTTTACCCTTCAGCCCGCAGTCTTCATTCCCACCATGTTACATTCCTGCTATTCCGCCTCTACACATGGATCTTGCTTAGGCAGATAGTAGCTCCAATAAATCCCCCCCTGACATCTTTAGATGACCACATTAGTTCAACAATTCTACAAAAGACGCCTGCAAGATTTATCATCAAGATCAAGTTCATTTCGACGTCAATGCTCATGGTCAGGAGGAACATGGAATTTAAATATGTTGGCACATGGGTGTCAGGGACAACAATGGGCAGGTGCTAGAACAGATGACTGGTGCGATTGCATTACCTGGGCACCTTCAGTGAGAATTTCAGCAGCATGTAAACTATTTTTTACCCTTTTTCAAGAAGGGGGTATTTGTCTACAAAAAACCGAAAGGGCCCTTTTTCTGGCCCCCGAATGTACTTACAAAATCCCCAGGATGGCTTCATGTAAGGAAAAACCCAAAAAAAATCCCACATAGACACCGGAGCACTCATTCATAGACCCCCAAAAAAAGGAAATCATGCTCCACAAATTGAAGTCCCAAAAACGCTTAAAACAGTTGGGGTATTTTTTCGACCATTTTAAAGCCAAAATTTCATCGCCCAAAAATCCATGTAAAACCCCCTTTTCTAATTAAAAATTTTTTCCTTCCCCCCTTTTCCCACTATCTATCTACTACTACTTCTTTTTCCCGTCTGCTGTTTTCCCCTTTTTTCTTCTACTTTTTCTATCTACTATCTATTATCTATCATCTACTATCTATCTACTATAAACCGTCTATCTTCTATCTACATCTATTATTAAAAACTCTCATTATTACATGTCTACTATCTACTATCTATCTATCTACAAAATTTTTCTTCTTTCTTCTTCTGTCCTGTCTGTCTGTCTGTCTGTCCGTCCGTTTCCCTCTGTATGCCTATTTCTATATTTATACCCTTTTCTATCTATTCCCCTCATCTATCTATCATCAAAATTTTCTACTATCTATCTATCTGTCTGTCTGTCTATCTGTCTATATATCTATATGTGGGTGTGTGTCTATTTTCTATCGGGATCTGTCTTGCCATCCCCAGCAAAGCATAAAATTTTCGTCATTTGTTAAAGGGGCTTTTAATATCACCAAAGACAATGAGATAATGATTTATGAAACAACTATAATGCGCAAAAATTGTAATTTAAAACAAGAATTCAC
>JAODAL010030765.1:0-49451 GCA_025379985.1 Phyllomedusa bahiana
ATCTAAATTTTTCGGAAAAAAAGGTATTTTTGGCCCCTATAATTCACCTGTGTTGACTACAAAATTGCTGTATTAAATTTTCACTGCAAAGTAGATCTATCAACAAAGCGGCCTGCGCCAAAGTAAAAAACACGTATCTAAAATGTATTCGGAAATACAAGGTTTTTTTTACCTTCAATTCCCTGTGGTATCAAAATTTCATTCATTTTTAAGTAAAAGTGCCTCAAAAAACAAAGTGTAGTGCCCCAAAAAGCAAAAACACGACTGTAATTATTGGGATAAAAAAAAGGTATTTTTGGCACCTATCAATTCCCCTGGGGAATACAAATTGCGGGTTTAAAAATTTAACTGAAAGGTGGCTCTACACAATTTTACGGGGCAAAAGTGCAAAAAAACACGAACTGAAATTTTTCGATAATAAAAGGGATTTTTTGGCCCATAAATTTAAACCTGGGTAACTACACAATTCTGATTTAAATTTTTAACTGCAAGGTGGCCTTCAACAAATCGGGACGGGGAAAAGTGAAAAAAACACGTATCTTAATGTAATTCGGATAAAAAAAGGTTTTTTTTTTGCACTACAACCTTGCGACTAAAAAATTGCGGGATTCAATTTTAACTGAAAAGGGGAATAATCAACAAAGTGGAATGGGAAAAATTTGAAAAAAAACCCCTTTCCCGAAATGTATACGAAAATTAAAGTGGAGTTTTTGCACCTAACAAAGAACCTGCAATTACTAGAAAAATGTTATCCTAAAAAAGTTCAGGCCCCCAAATTTCCAAAAAAATTTCAATAGAAAACTTTAATAATAAAGCTTTTGCATGAAATTTGTCTACACAAGTCTTGGTGAACTTTATCCATTTTCTTTAAAGTTTGTCGTGTCGCCCGGGGGGGGACCCCCCCGCCCTCCCCCCGTCACTTACAGGGTAAATCCCCTTTAAAAAATTCCTACCTAATACTAAAATCTTCCAATCTCTAAACTAACTAAGTTGTAAAATCACAGCAAAATAAGCTTTCCTTGAAGAAAAAGATTTAAATTTTGCTGAGCGTTTTGGGCACAAGCAAGCGCACGCCTACCTCTGAACCCTGAAGACACTGAGACTGAACAGGAAAGGCTTCTATGTAAAACGGTCATTTATTTTTCCACCAACGCAACCATACCACCCAGCATGCGCGCACACCAACCACCCTGCTCTTCTTAAGCTGATTTGTGGGCCCCCAAAAAAGACAGGAAACCCCAAAATGCGCGATCTTAATAATATGCCAGATTTTTTAAACCAAATTACGCGACAAAAAATTTTTTCAACATAAAAACTGTGCCGATTTCAACTTTGTCGATAATAATCGCTCCAACAAAATTTTTAATTTAGATGAGGTTTTAAAAAAAAAAACTTTGACCATTTAAAAAACCACTACATATAGAAAAATCCCAGGGACCCACCATCATTTTTCTAAGTAAATTTTAAAAAAAGACTAAAAAAAGGGTAACCAAGGGCGGGCGGGTGCCTAGGGCCCCCCAAGGATTTTTTTTTAGGGCCCACTTTCCTTGCGTCTCCGCCATCTTTTTGTGTCTGGTCTCGCTTTAACTTTTACAACCGATTGATGAACACCACACAATCTGTAACAAGATAGCACTGGGGGTTCTGATCCTCACCTAATTGCACAGTACACCCAGTGGTAAACATAAAAGGGGTAAAGAATATTCCCCCCCCTAATCATATATTTATATAAATAAAAATAATCAAAAGCTATACACAAAGTCTGAGTATAAAACCACTAAATAATGGTCATACAGTTACCAAATAACAACGCTACATAAAACCAGAATCCTAAGGCTAAAATTACCAATAATTAAGACCAGATACTGTCACATCATGGCCACATATCACCACCACATAGTGACTGAATAATACCACAACACCATGACCACATATCACTACTACATAGTAACTGAATACCACCACACTATGACTACATATCCCCACCACAATGTGTCTGAATAATACCACAACACCATGACCTCATATCGCCACCACATAGTGACTGAATATTACCACCACACTATGACTACATATCACCACCACATAATGAGTGAATAATACTGCAACACCATGACCACATTTCACCACTATGTAGAGACTGAATTATAGTGCCACACCCTGACCACATATCCCCACCACATGATGACTGAATAATACCACAACACCATGACCACATATCACCACCACATAGTGCTGGACTACACTACGTAATTTCTTCTATGGTACTATTGGCTGGTGGACCGACAGCTCTCAGAGGACATCATAAAGAATATCCCATTCCGTGGACTACCACAGAGAATAATCTACACATGGGTGAGCACTGTTTCCATTATTTTTCTTTATTTTACTGGGATCAGCGTTTTCTGCACTCCTGGCCATTAGAGCAGGAGCTCATTGTTATAAGACAGCTGTGTGTCCATTCCAACCACCACTGGACATTGATATGATACTTAAAAAGGCAGCACTCTAGCTTAAGGACCCTTAAAGACCACTGTTTAGCATATTGGTATAATCAATATTAAAGGGTGGCACTCTAATTGAAGAGAATTAAGTATGCTGGGTGCCAGTTAAAAAAATGACAAGTAGTTTGTAGTATAGTAGATCTCAACAGCACTCCAAAATGTTGATGCAAACTCATTTAACATGTACTCCAAGCTCCAATCAGAAGTGACATTTATAGTGACATAAGAAACATTTGACGTTTCGGTCTCAAATTACCTTAATCATATATGTCATATTTCAGGAGAGGAGAAGGTTGTGTTGTACAGTGTGGTGACAGGTCCTTCACCACACAGCAGTGGCCATATGCACAACTTTCTCCTCTACTCAAATGTGACATATATGATTAAGGTCATTTAAGACCAAAACATCAAATGTTTCTTATGTCACTATAAATGTCACTTCTGACTGGAGCTTGGCGTACATGTTAAATGCATTTGCATCAACATTTTGGAATGCTGTTGAGATCTACTATAGTACAAATTACCATATTGGTATAAACAGAAGCCAAAAAGCTTTATTTATTCCCATTTATTTTCATGGGAATATGCACCATATGGCACTTGAGTTTTTTGATTTGTTGTTTCATGTGTTATATAATATGTAAAAAAAATGATTGAGAGCAAGTCAATTCTTGGTGCATAATTTTACAATGGAGAGTCATTGAAGATTGCAAAAAATAAACCAAATTATGCGTGTATTTTGTTGTTTGACGTAATTGCATAGACTCATCAAAATGTGCATAAATATGCATTAAACACACATAAAACACAATAAAAAAACATACATGAATTACATGTGTTTTTCCCTTGAAATATGCCCGTACTTTTTCAGTATCTGTTTAACACTTTACTAATAAAGCCTAAACCTACTAAGGCTGAGCTAGTGTGAATGACATATTGAACACTGGTTATCGTTCTTCTGTTCCAGTCCTCGAATATTTGTTTTAGGTTGCAGCTTTTTATCACCACACCTACATTAAAGTAAATGATCATCTAATTTGGAGTTCAATCTTCTTTCAAACTGCTGACTTGCAGTATTGATCAAGAAATTTCCAGTTTAAATGGGGTTTTCAAAAAATATCAAAAATAGAGAAAAATATAGAAACAAAAAAACACTTATCTTGTAACCCCCACTCGTTCCAGTCCTGCGGTTGGTCCCAGAGATCCTGACACATAATATCACCATTTATTGACGCTACAGCTGTTCACAGGCTGCAACGGTCATGTGCAGTATATCCAGCAAGAGAATGCTGTGGCCTGTCAATGACTACAGGGTCGCGGGAAGACTGAACAGTGACATCATTCACCAGGATTACTGGGACCGGCCACAGCACTGGAACAAGCAGGCTTACAAAGTAAAGTGTTTTTTTTTTCTATTTTTAATCATCTCCAATGAACTGATGAACAGTTAATAATTTTAGAACTTCTCTTTAACAGTTACAGGTTCAACAAATGCCACACATTTCACTGTAGATACCTTTGTCTTTTTACTAATACTGATAAGTGTCTATTTTTTCCACAGAGCGAGTTAGGTCTTTATCCTGAATTTTGAATGTTACAGCATACATTTTTTTGCTTATCATTAACTGTTATAAAGAAGCAGTTCTTATCAAACTTGACTTATAAACCAGCAAATCAGTTTCTGCAAGTGTCATCGCTTGCTGACCACAATCAGGCTGATGGCCCATGTTTGAGGATAATATTCTCCAGCATCTGTTGAGCAAGGGAACATCTCTCCTTGAGGAGAGCACCAAATTGGTGTGCAGAGTTTTGAATTTCCAATTTGGTGCTTTCCTCAAGAAGAGATGTTCCCTTTCTGAGCCACTCATTGCCTCCCACCCAGCCATCCAGAAAGGCCACCAATGTTTTATCAATGGGCCTTTCCTAGAATTGCTGCTACTTTGTTCTAGTTCTCAGCATAGTTAACAGCTGTCAAATAATTGGACATTGTTTGCATATCCTTGCAAAAAGCCGCTGTTGTCCTTAAAAAGATAACTGCCTATAGTCCTTTTTGTATAATTAACATTTATAGAACTTGAGAATCTAACTTATATTACAATGGAGTTCTAGTTAGTAGGGTCCATTGTTATAGATTTCTTTTTTTACATATTGACTTTTATAGCTATCAATTTAAAGGGGTTTATCTGGCAACCCTCCCCCCTAAAAATAAAGGTTCTCAAATTGTTTGTCAGAGTCTTCATTCATCTTGCTGTGATGTTTTCTGTATTAATTTGTATTTTTCTGTGCTGCAAATAGCCTATCTTCCCCGCAGCATTTCTGCATTGCCCTGCAAAATACAACTTCCAGAATACTCTGCTGAGCTTTGTCAATCTTCCTTCCTCTGATCTTTAGTGTCAGTGTATGCACTTAGTTTTCTACCTTATGCTGAAATCCTTGCAAGGCAAGAATGTAGGGATGCGGCTTTAAAGGCTGCTCTGAAAAAAAAGCCAGACCACTTTGGTCACATGATCTCCTGGGCTGCACACAGAACGGTTTCATGACTTCCTGTCATCAGAAAGCTGATGAAGAACTAGAAAATTTAATAAAATATATTACAAAAGTGCCTAACTTTAAGAGGAATAGTAGATAGAAAATATTTTCCTCCCACTGGACAACTGCGTTAATGCAGTTTGTAGCATACAGCCGTCTTATGTTAGCTGACATACAGCCAGGGCTGCCATAAATAATTTCTGGGGCCCATATAGCTATTCTTGTCTTGCACATGGCTCTGCTCTGCACGGATGTGGGGCAAAACCCCGAAACAGCTGCTGTATGCAGATGAGTGATACTGGCTTGGCTAATATCCCTTTTGCTTTCTGAAGACTCACTGGGTCAAAAGCAAATTGAGGATTTGTTACATCCAATAGAGGGCGCTTGAACTTCTCAGCTCCATTCCCATAATGCCTTGTGACCAGCATCTGTTGAACAGTCTTATCCCCTGGAGAAATCTACTTGAAGTATCAGTCAGCCGGCTGGGTATAGACCTCTCTAGATCCTTCCTTATCCCGTGTGTCTTGAGCCGTAGCTGAAATTATTCCATATGTTTATGCAGACATGCTACAATTGCAATTTTACCTTTGTGGTAGTTTTCAGCACCCTCACTCTCCATTTGGCTGGTGAGAAATGAAGGACCAATTTTTCTTCATGCTTCTTTTTTTATGCTGTTCTTTTAAATATTTTCAAAAATAATTCTATATCATAAGCCTGCTAGCTTGGTAGTCTTTACATTTGTAAGGGTATGTTCACACAAACCAGAATTGCTGTAGAAAGTTTCTGCAGCAATTCCACTATTGTCTCCTGGAAAATCGGCAGCAGCAAATTTTCGCCAAATCGCATGGATTTGTTTATGAATTTTTCATCAGAAATAAGGGTATGTTTACACACGGACTTTTCAGAAGAATCCGCCGTATAATTCTCAGCAGAAATCTGTTTTTTTTGCTTACAGAGGGGCTATTTGGTTTGGACACAGGCTAACCCTATTTCAGTGGGGCTAAACCACATAACTCCTGACAGAGCTAAATCTGACAGTAACCGCTCAAAAGAATGGAATAGTCTATTCTTTTTTTATTTCAGTCAAATCCATTGTCTGATAGAAAATCCTTGTTGTAGTTTATAGTCTCAACTACAGCGTGGACTGTCCATTCAAATGAATAGAAATTGAACTGCACAAGGATGCAGTTTAAAGTAGAAAAAAAACACTACATTCCACCACTGGCGCTCTCAGCCTCCAGCAGTAAGTCATGTGGCCACTGGTGCCAATCTCAGTGTTTTATTCAAATGAAACTTTTTTTTGCTTCTTCTGTATTTATGGATTTTGCTTTGAATACATGACTAATCTGCAGTTTTTTGAGCTATTGCCTTCCTTATTGAATTCAATGAGAAATATCCTCAATAAACTTACAAAGTATGTGCAACATAAAATAACGTGATTTGGATTTAAAATTCACACCTCAAGTTATTTTATGTATTGACTTTGGACAGATTTTTTTCTGCAACATTTGTTAAATGTAATTAGTTGATACTGTATTCTGCCATGGATTTTCCGCATGTAATCTGCTGCGGAAAGTCTGCAGCTGAACCACCACATATACTGTAAATATGCCCTAACAGGAGGTATTTTGCATCTCAAATACTCTTCATTTCTTTTGTTTTTCTCCTTTCTTAGTGCTTTATTCTCATGCTGTGTTTTTCTTTTCTGCATTGCTTCTGTTAACAATAATGTTTTTTTCCTTCTTCTACACAATTATATCACATTATTACAGGTATCTGTAGCTATGCTGACTGCAGTGCATCCCACAACTGCTGGAGGCTGCATGGGGAAAAATACATAGAGCAAACACAATATCAAAGTGGTCCAATAAACACTCAATTTGGTTTAATTCCAGGGAATTAGGAGGCCAAAGTAGAGCTTGGAAGTTCTGGTCATGTTCGTCCAGCCCACATCAGAAATTTCTAGCCATGTGACATGTTGCATTGTCTTTCTGGAAAATCCTATCCGCCATTATACAAGTCACTGGTTAGACCACACATGGAATATTGTGTACAGTTTTGGGCACCAGTGCACAGGAAAGACATTGTAGAGCTTGAACAGGTACAAGGCGGCAACAAAAATAATAAAAGAACTGGGTGGACTACAGTACACAGAAAGATTGGCAAGATTAGGGGTTATTTTGTTTAGAGAAAAAAAGGCTTCGGGGGACATAATAATATGTTTAAATACATCAAAGGTCAATATAGAGATCTCTCCCAAGATTTATTTATACACAGGGCTGTATCTAGAACAAGGGGCATCCCCTTTACGTCTTGAGGAACGAAAGTTTTTTACAAAACATAGAAAGGGATTCTTTTACTGTAAGAGCAGTGAGACTATGGAAAATTTTCTGCCAGAGGGACTTGTTATGGTGAATTCATTAACCGAGTTCAAAAAGGTTTTGGATGCATTTCTGGAGCGTAATAATATAACAAGTTATAGTGACTAGGATTCAGGTGAGGGGTCATTGATCCAGGGATTTTTCTGATTGCCAGATTGGAGTCAGGAAGGAATTTTTGAGGACAATTGGCTTCTACCTCATTGGGGGTTTTTGCCTTCCTCTGGATCAACACCTTAGCACAACAGGCTGAACTAGATGGACGACTTGTCTTTTTTTAGCCTTACAAACTATGAAACTATAGGGAAGACAATGAGTAAGTATGGGTTTATGGACATATATTCGTACCCAATTTGGTCGAGAGAAGAAATAAGCTTTATGCGACCTGAAATGCCTCCTTTGGACACGTCGGAATAAAGCAATTTTTTTATCTGGGAGTGACGCAACATTTTTTTGCATTTTGATCACTCAAATTTGTTGAGAGTAACTTCCACATGAATGGGTAAGTACAGAGAATGACATAAAAACATTCCATCTACCATAATGCTGCCACCACCAGTTTCTGTACTTCCAGCAATGGTTGCAGGGTATTTGTTCCCTAATGGTTCTCGCCCGACATACCAATGTCCATCTGTTTGATGAAGCAAAAATCATGACTCATCAGAAGAACCTTTTCTGCCAATGCAACTTCGATACCAGATGTGCAGTAACCATTTGTCTCCTTTGGAGCCCCATACGCAGCAGGGTTCGCAGGGTCCGTTATCTTGTAGCCTCTGGTTCATGTTGGCAGTGAGCTGCTCCACTGTAGCGTATTGGTCCACACTCGCGCACCTTCCTAGCCAACATTCACCTCTCACATCAGGGGCAGATAGTGCCCTGCAATTTCTACATGTATTATGCTCAATGGTGCCATGTCTCCACTTACAATACACTTTCACCACAGCACCATGCAAACAGTTTACAAAATATGCAGTTTCAGAAATACTACTACCCTTGGCCTGAAAGCCAATAATCATCCCCTTTTTCAACTCTGATAAATTGCCTCTTCGAAAATAGAAAATGATCATAATAATGTGACTCGACTGTGTCTGTTGTGGTAGTGAAGTAAGCATACAAGTTCTACCATGTTTATATTTGTAGCAGTTGTAGTGAAGTAGCTAAACTTAGGCTATGTTCACACAGCTTATTCACGGGACGGATTTCGCCCGCAATTACGCTGTGTGCTCGGCAGCGGAGGCAAGGGGGGGAGGTCACAGCAGCCCGCCGGCCCCATAGACATTCATTATCCACGACGCATATACCGCCGTGATAATTGACATGTCACTTCTCTCCCCGTTCGCCGTATTTCACAAGCAGGGAGAGGAGACAGAATCCATAGTTCTCTATGAGAACTGTGGATTACCGTAATGACTGGGACAGATTTCACCCGTAATTCGTGCAGTACGGCGTGAACTATGGGCTGAAATCCGCCCCAAAATAAGCCGTGTGAACATTGCCTGACAGGTGGATAGGTAGAATTCCATGCTTTAGCGCCCCCTCTGGCATCACAGGTTCACACACCTTAGTCCCAGTTTCATCCATTTTTAACTCTCAAGCTGTTGGGAGATTCCCATTATGAAGTACTCTATCAATAACAATGGACTTTGTTTAGTTAAAGGGGTGTTCTAGTAATTAAAGTGGTTGTCTCACTACACTGATTTATCTTACCTCAGTCCTGTTTTCTTGGTTTCATTTAGAATTCAGGGGCTTGTTTAATGGCTTCCACTAGGCTGCAGTAGAAGCCAGGTCTGTAGCTATAGCAACCAGTGCTGGCAGCCTATCAGGAGAGAACAAACAGTTCTGTAGCTATAGTGACCTGAGGAGCTGATGCAGCCCATACAAGAGGGGATATCTCAGAATAGGTAGGACACTGTTAATGGACACATATTGCAAAGTAACTTGTTTTTGCAAGATCTTTCACATAAAAAGCAATCCTTGTAGTGAGACAACCCCTGTAAGAAAGCTCTTTTGTCCATCGGGGCATGATCAAAAATAAAAGATAAATATCGTACGCACCTCCCGAACGCTCCCATTCAGTCCCGGCGGCCGTCCTGTTCAGACCACAGTGATCGCGTGCATAACGTTATGGCCAGTGATTGGCTGCAACTGTATTTGGTATCTCAAGGATATGATAAGCATAAAAAATGGAAAAAATGGGCAAGGAATTGTTACAAAAAACTAGGGAACAGGTTTCCCAGCTGAAGTGAACAGGAATTATAACATATCAGTTAAAAGACAACTGCTGCAAAGAGACCCGACCTGGATGTTTGACCTTAATCCTATATCCCCCAACAGGGTTAAATGAGAACCTTAGTTAGAAAGCTTTTCTGTGATTTAGTGGGTTTAGTATGTTTTAGTAACTAAGTTTATGGGTGTTCTTTGTTAGTAACAAAGTTTAAAATGTTTGTTATAAGGTTCTTATTAGAAAGTGCATGCTGGTCTACTAAAGGAACATCCCGATACCAACACACATGCTTGAGAAAAAAGGCATTAGTCTTTGAAACATTACACACATGTGACGGTTCGGTGGATCCGCTGGACCACCGCAAGCGATGGTAGTTAAGCCACGCCAGGGAACGGAGTCTAAGTAGCCCCCGGTTTTCACCAGAGCCCGCCGCAAAGCGGGATGGACTTGCTGCGGCGTGAGGCTACCAGGTCGTTACCCCTGACGTGACTTGCTTGCGGTGGCGGCCGGGGTACTGCGTGGTACAGAATCGTAATCCAAAGGCGTAGTCAGGAACAGGCAGAAGGTCAGGGCAGGCGGCAGAGGTTCGTGGTCAGAGACGGACAGACGGTCAGGGCAGGCGGCAAACAGGCAAGGTCAGGAAACGTAGCGGAACGGACTGGTACACGGATAAGCAATACGGACACAAGGACACTCCAAACTCTCACTAAGCACACCAACAATCTGGCAACAGGTGCCGGGGGCGGATACATTATATAGGACCAGCGCCCGGCAATAAGCCAATTACCGGGACACTGGCCCTTTAAATTTAAACCAGCCGTCGCGCGCGCTAGGGGGCGCGCATGCGCACGACGGCCGGGACAGACAGGAGCGCCGTTCACCGGAGCGGGGCCAGGTAAGCGAGCCGGCGTGGGGACGAGGGTGGCCGCGGGTGACCGCAATGCCCGCGCCGCGGCCCTGGCAGGCAGGGAAACGGCCGCAGGGGCAGCGGTGCCCGCGGCCGCCATGACAACACAGGTGTGCGTCTGCTCCTTGTGAAGCTGCTTATCCTCACTACTTACATGGACTTGGTCTGATGTGCATGAAGCTTTGCTTCAGGAGAACAATGCATGGATTTTCTATTTATTGCTTCAAGTACCAGAAGTACACTTTGGAAATACCAGTCTGCTACAATGATGAGAAAAAACACACTCCCCCACATACTAAATTGTGCAGAAATATATAGAGCGGCATGTATGAACGTTGGCAGGCCAGTTCTAAATCGTTTTAAAGCAGTGTAGAATGTGACAGAATGTATGAAGCTGTTCTTCTGCAGGTCATACATATATGCGCAGTCTAGTGCCAATACGACAAGTCTGGCTCAGGCAGACCACCTGTAACCTGGTCTGGTTGTTCTAACTGTTCTGCGCCAAAGTTTGACGTCAAAGAATTACAAATGTGTCTAATTCTATGAATGTGTTACGACACCCCCAGAACGGCCCTAATTTTTGGTGCATTAAAAAGTGTCGCACAGGAGCTTATTGCACCAAAGTTTGGAATGTGACTGTTCATAGACCAGGTCTACTAACTTTTTGACGCCAGAAGACTGGTGCAGCCCTGTTCTTACATGTCGCCCATAATCTTTCCTGGACAAATGTTTTTTACAATTACTCTGTGCCTCAGTCACCATAAATTCATCATCATTTATTCATCATGTAAAAATAGTAAGATCCTACTAGGGAAATCTTATGAATACTGTTCAGATTATTTTAAACCCATAAAGACAGAAACAGAAGATGCAAACTCACAGGGGAAGTTGCATTCTTGAGATGTTTTGCAATGATAGGAAAGGAAAGTAGTTAACATGTTTTTAGAACTGCATGCAAATTGTTTAACCGCAGTAAGTTTATACACTTACCAATATACTGCATACAGCTGAAATGCTCTCATAAACCAGACTCACTTGCAGGCACACAAACATATTTCTGATGTTTATCTCCTGGTTGTGAAACATCATGTCCTCTGAACATGGGGGTTAATCTCCTTTCTCCCAACTTCATATAATGGGGTTTCGCATATCACATGCATCTTATTTCCACTGTTCTCTTCTCTCTTACTTCTCTGTATCAAGAGGGATTGTGTTTCACATGCTGGGCAGCAGGTTATTCGGGGTAAATAGCAGATTTTTGTTGCATGTGAAGACATCTTGTAACTATGGCACCATCCAGGGGAGGGACAACGTATTTTGGTGCCCTAGGTGAATAAGGTAAATGATGCCCACCTTCCCCCATTACAGCGATGGAATATTTAAATGCTTGGTGCTAACACAATGCACAGTGCCTGCAACTTTTTACCCCAACAGGTAGATGTATATTTATGGGAACAGGCAGAACTTTTCTGATTACTACTGGGCTAGCAAAGGCAGAACCAGCACAAGTCCCCCTCGCTGATCTCCACAGCTGTGTGTCAAAATTAAAAGATATTGTCGGTGTGAATACGTAGCCCTACACCACAAAAATGCTAACCCCTTCCCATGGCAACAATTTTTGTTTACATTGCATTCACTTGTGTGTCCCTCACTCTTATGGATCATAACTTTATTTTTCTGTCTACATAGCTGTATGAGGACTTGTTTTTTGCAAGACAAGTTGAACTTTTCACAGGTGTTGTGCAGGTCCATCTTTTTAAATTAATTACTACTGCGGTGACTAATTTAAAAAAAAAGCTCCTTACTTTTGTCCTTTCCTCCATTCCAGCAATGTTGTCCTCTGATTGGGTCTTCTATTTACTTCTGCTGGACAGAAGTCAGATGGACACAGTTGCAGAAGTAGCATACCACAGCCTGACATTACTGTTTGGAGCCCTTCAGTGTTCAGAGCAGTGATTTCAGGTAACAGTTGCAGTGGTGACTGCTGCCAGTGGACATAAACATATGACCGAGTGAGAGAACAGCATCGCTGGGATAGAGATGAAGACCAAGGTGAGTATTATTTTGTCACCACAGCAGTAAAGTATTTTAAAAGATGGACCCCGACACCCCTTTTAACAGCACCATATAGTGTATTAGGAAACCAAAAAATATATACATATCTAATGGAATGGGGATAAAAATGCAACTACGCCATTGTTGGGGACTTTCATTTTTATGTAGTATAAATCACCATATTTGTTCTGCAGGTTACTACAATTCTGGTGGTAACACATTTACATATTTTATGTTATGGTTCTGTCATGATCATGCCAGAAAGAACCCCAGCGTTGAGTTCTGGTCGCCGGCCATGGCTGTTGCGACGTAAGCCGTGGTTTTTGACATAGTGTCTACATTTGTGTTCACTAGTGTGAACTGGGTTTTCTCCCTGCTATCTTGATTGAGTCCTGGCCGACGCTTGGGCCAGGAATCTTCCAGGACTCCACGGGTTAACCTGGCTCCTTGCTCCTGGGTGATTGACAGCTCTACCTTCCTATCTGGTCTTCTGTTTCTTCCTCCTATTGCCTTTGTCCTTCGTTCTCCCGGAAGGTATTTAAGGCCTCGTTCACACGGCTTATTTGGGCACGGATTGGCGCCGTACTCCGCGCAAGATTTGCGCTGCAATACGGCGCCAATCCGTCCCTGTAATTACAGTAATCCACTGCTCTCATAGAGAACAGTGGATTCCATCGCTCCTCCCCGCTCGGCGAATCCGCCGCGGGGGGAGCAAGTGACATGCACATTATTTACGGCGCGGACGCGCTGTAAACAATGCATTGTCTATGGGGTCGGGAGCGGCGCCCCCGCCACGCTCCGGCCCCGCCCCCGTCCCGCCCCTTATTCATGGCGGATTTGTGAGCTCAATACGGCTCACAAATACGTCGGGAATAAGCCGTGTGAACACGGCCTAAGGGTTCTTCTGTCTCTTCTCCTTGCCTGTTATACTGGTCTGTTTCTGCCTAGAACTCGCCCTCTTTATTCTGTGCCTCCCTGGTTAACTTACTCTGCTTGTTTCACGTTTATTCTTCTGCCTTCTGACTTTGTACCGCGTTCCCGATAGTTACCGACTTGGCTTGCTTGACCGTCCCTTATTGTGTTTGTATTGTTTGTCTGCGTCTTGTGTTTTCACGCTATTCAGTATAGTGCTCAGTCTTCTGGTTGGGGCCGACCTATTAAGGAGTCGGGCACCCCAAAAGGCAGGGACAGGGGTTGGGATCAGTGTCAGGGCCTCACGCTGTCTGTGTCTGTTCGTGCGCTCCTGACGGATCCCTTACAGGTTCACTATTTAAAAATTCGTTTTTAGTATACATGCAATTTTCTGATCACTACTTTATTAAATAAATAAATTAAATAAATACATAAAACACAGTTTTGTTGTTGGGCATTGTAATTTATTTTATTTTTTTTTTTTGCAATATTCACCATGCAGGATAAGGAACATGATAGACAAAAGGCACAAGCAGCAAATAAGACGCACCTAGGTTTTAGAGGAGGAAAATAGGGAAAAAAATTGAAGCAAAAAGTGTGGGCTGAAGTGTAGTTTTTATTGTTACCATTTTGGGATAGATGCAACTTTTTGATCACTTTTTATTCCAATTCTTGGGGGATACGACGTGACCAAAAACACAATCTTGGTGTTTGGAATTTTTTTTTCTTCTATGGTGTACAGCGTATGGGATAAATTATACATTTTAATACATCGGACTTTCACGGACATGGCAATACCAATTATGTATACATTTTTTATTATTTGTAAAACGGCAAAGGGGGTGATTTAAACTTTTAATATTTTATTTTTCTTAAACTTTTTTTTTAACTTTAATATTTAGTACCCCTCTAGGAGGCACAATCCCTTGTCCTATATACAGCAGTATATAGGATTTTTGCTTATTACCTATTACACTCACTATCTGGAGACTGGAAACTGGAGTGTGAATATGCTGCAGGAACCTGTCAGCGGGTTCCTGCAGCATCGCTCCTCTCCAGCCTCCTGTCGGCCTGAGATAGGGATTTGTCTTACAGTCCAAATGCACTATTTTTCTCCCCCCCAAAAATTGCGTCTTATAGTCCTGGCAAATTGACAGCATAATTGTGAAGTGGAGTACCGTAGGGTAAGCAGGAGGTCACGGTGGAATGGTGAGAGCAAAACCCTATTGAGTGTTTAGGAAGGAACCTCCATATTGCAGGAGTCAGGCCAGGCTTCAATCACCACCACTAGACCCAGCTCCAGGTGCTAGAGACCCCAGGTATCCTCAAGTGGGCCACAAGATCCCTGGCAGATGTACTGGGAGTGTAGGATGGCAGGTAAGTCTAGTGTAAAGAAAGATAACAGAGCAATCCCTGCCAGAGTCCAGGGCCAATGTACCAAAAAGGGGCCACAGCACTATCAGGGGACAGACAGGGAATGAAGCTCCAATCACTTGTAGTTCCAATTCAATGGTAAGCCCAGGCCCAGGCCCCAATCCTAAAAAATTGCTCTAGACCCTCAATATGGGTCTCAAATTAATCCTCTTGAAGAGTAATCACCACTGGAGGAAGTTTTAAGGATGACAGAAACCTGTGTAGGGCACAATGGAGCTGGATGATATCAGGCCTACACATCTCTGCTTTCCTGTCCATAATGAGGTGGCGCCCTGTCTACCCTTTGTCCAAGCCTTGATACCATCCTACACTTTGTAGCAGAGGAGCATGCAAGAAGCTGTAAGTAGAGGCTATGTATGTGAGAGTAATACAATCCACCCATAAATTCAGCCATGTGATTTACAAGGATCAATATATCACATACAGAATCCAGCAGAGGTCCCTGTTAAAATATAACTTTTACTAATATACATTAAGAATCTAAATGCCAGTGTCTATCAGCCACTACTAGAAACAAGGCCATAAAGTAATAAGAGCTCAAGGGTGTTCATTATCATTCCTGCAGCTTATCTTGTATAATGAATCCGCACATCATGGCGTCATTCAGTCCATGGGACGAGAGTCTTCAGTCTTTATTTATAGAGGGGTTATACTTCTACATATATATTTGCAAAAAGAGATATGATGCTAGGCTCAAGGCACAAACACTATCAGTGTAAAACCTACAACTCTTTTCCTCCAGATGAGTTACCATTTCAAAAAGTTTAACTCCACTGGTTTACCCCTAGGATGTCTACTCTAAAAGCTAAATGTGGGTGCCTAAACTAACCAACATGTGGTTGATCATGTAGCAGGGCCAATAAAAAACTACTACTTAAGGCGTTTCCACCACACTCCTATGGTTCGATTATCATTCAAAGAAGTTAGCAGCCATAGCTGGACTATCATAATGCATATGGCTGCCTAACCACATGCGGCCCCATGTTGGGGAGAGTAATGAGAAATCATGGGGACTATGGTATTTTACATTAATCCCACCCTCAGCAAGTTGTGGCAAAAAGAAAGTTGAGCAACATGCTAAAAATGAAATAAAAAATAATTCTGAGCATTTAGACATATGCAGGTACTTTTCTGTGTTTTTCATGACTTTGAATGACCTCTTTAATATTTTCCAAGTACTGTAAATAGCTATTGAATCCTCTTTAGCAAGGGCAACCTCAAATAGTAAGTGGCTTCTGCAGGGAATTTGTATTGTAGAGTTCACCTCTAAGCCCATTATTATGTCATAAGGTCTTGGAAAAGATTACACTTCAATATTATTTGCACCCATTTTAGTGGTAAATCAGTACCATATGAAGCTAAGCATAACTTGAAGCACCTGGGGCCTGATGCAAATTGCCATAATAGTAATGTGCTTATTATAGTGCTGATGCTGCCTTATGTGGCAGAGAGCCTATGAGGACCTTCAGCTATAACCTCTAGATGATTACTCATCAAAACTAAATATAGTTGGCAACCTGATTTTTTTTTTCTGGACAATGTGTTTAAAAATTACAGCCAACATTTTTTATTGACAAAGTGGAAAACTATAGATTTTAAATTTTGAAGAATCATAAAGATTACAAGTCCTACCAGTTTTTAGCTCAGATACTGACTTGAACACATCAGCGGCATTTACTGTGACTTGTAAAATTATAATAATTACAATCATAATAATCTGTAATCTGCATAATTACAGACAGATCAATTTTATTTTACAAACAGGGGAAAAGACTTCCCTATCTTTATAGACTAACTAGGTATTTACAGACAGTTGGCAACCCTGGCACTGAACACTTGCTCCTCTGAATTCCCCATGAGATGAAATTCTATATTCCCATCAACTATGGTCATGTTTTGCTGCCTTTGTGAGACACAGTATAGTCACTGACATTTTTACCTTTCAAGCCTAAATCCTAGGAACATGGCAATTTTACTGAACATGCTTTCAACCTTTTCATATACATCCTCCATCAGCAAGTCAAACAACTGAACTATTCATACAATATTTTTCTGCAATTTTATGCTTGGTGATAGACAAGGTAATTAAGCTGTTCCTGTTAGAACTATGTTAGAGAAGACGTAAATGAATATATGACATAATTACATAAAGGATTTTTCTGTGCTTAAATTGTGTTTCTCTATTTAAAGGGAACAGAAAGGAATGTAACTATAACTAATTAATTAAGCTAAGGCATTTTGTACAGAAGCAGTTGTTAATTTATGAATCATTTTAGCATCTATATAAAGCTGTTTTACAATATTTAACTGTCACAGAAGGGAAAAGAAACTCTTTTATAACATAACATTTATTAAATACATTGAAACTAAATTACTCTAACCCCTAATGAACACCAAGGGCGACATGTATGAACGGGCTTTACGCCTGTTTTTTGGCGTATACTGCGCCTCCCGGCCCGAATCCCCCTGTCGGACGCAGGGATGCAGTGTTAGGCGCAGCGTTCGCCACTTTCAGCTGCGCCCCGCATGAAGGGGCGGGCAGTGGGCACGTTGTCGGCACCGGGGTAGGCGTTCCGGGGCGGGACACGGCGCGCTCGTATAGTCCAAGGCATGTACGATGGAGAGTCGGCAAAGCGAGGCGCAGTGCAGCGCTCGGCAGCTCCGACAGGCAGACCAGGTTTTTTTTGGTCTAAATGCTCCGGCGGATGCGACCTGAACCAGGAACGGAACATGCGAGGAAGCCGATAGCCGATCGCAACCGCAATCGCGGCGCTCCGCTCCGTGCAGCAGGACATAGATTCCGAACAACTCGCCTGTATAAAGGCGGAAAACAGTGTCAGAAAAGAACTGAACGTAAAAAATAAACATAATTAAAAAAATAAACACTTTCCAAAACTCTAGAACGGCGCAATATCAAGAATTATGTTATTGGAATTTGCCGGGAAATACAGTAATTCAAATTCTGAAACCTATTCTCATTGGTCGGCATAAACCGACCAATCAGAATAGGAGCGACAGTGAACCATTAAAACCTATGGGGAAGGATTGACCAATCAGAATCCGGGATAATTCAAAATACAGTAAAAAGACAGAAAAGAGCTGATTGGCTGAGCTAGCGGGGGCTTGGCTAGCTCAGTCAATCAGAATAGGAGCGAGAGAGACCCATTCTAGTCTATGGAGAAGTTTAGACCAATCGAAATCAAAGGCGGGACAGTTCAAAATACAGTAAAAAGACAGAAAAGAGCTGATTGGCTGAGCTAGCGGTGGCTTGGATATCCCAGCCAATCAGAGCGCGAGCTATTTCTCCCATTACAGTCTATGGAGAGATGGGCGCTCTGAAATCTCGGCGCTGAGCGCCGTGCGGCATGAAGTATTAATCAAAAAATCATTTTATTAAGTGTAAAACATTATCAGATAAAGAGCAGAACCCTTCTTTACAAATAAAGCAGTTAAAAACCCAACAACGCGTTTGTCGCCGAGACCGGCACTACATAGGGAATTGCAATAGAGAGAATCGCCGGGAAATACAGTAATTCAAATTGTTTAAGCTATTCTCATTGGTCGGCATAAACCAGCCAATCAGAATAGGAGCGACAATGTCCCATTATAACCTATGGAGGAGAATTGACCAATCAGAATAGGAGCGACAATGTCCCATTATATCCTATGGAGAAAAATTGACCAATCATATTCCAAGGCGGGACAGTTCAAAATACAGTAAAAATGCAGAAACGAGCTGATTGGTTGAAGCAGCGGGGGCTCGTCCAGCTTAGCCAATCAGAGCGCGAGCTACTTTCTCATAGAGTTCTATGGGGAAAAGAAATTCTGAGCGCGCTCTGTGATTGGCTAAGTTAAAAGAGGCGCCGTTATTTGGACCAATGGGAGAGCGAGCGACGCTCCTATGGGTTTTCTAATGCAATCTGAAATCAAACTGTACACGGCCGAAATCAAATTATAAGACTACAGAAGTGGTCCTGATGTGTATATAAAATGAATAATATGGGGGTAACGAAAAAAAAATATTAAATCAATAAAATCATGTTTATTTCTTTATTTTCGTTGCACCCATACTATTGATCCTTGGCTAACGAAAATAAAGAAATAAACATGATTTTATTGATTTAATATTTTTTTTTCGTTACCCCCATATTATTATTCATTTTATATACACATCGGGGCAACTTCTGTAGTGTTATAATTAGATTTCGGCCGTGTACAGTTTGATTTCAGATTGCATTAGAAAACCCATAAGAGCGTCGCTCGCTTTCCCATTGGTCCAAATAACGGCGCCTCTTTTAACTTAGCCAATCACAGAGCTCGCTCGGAATTTCTTTTCCCCATAGAACTCTATGAGAAAGTAGCTCGCGCTCTGATTGGCTAAGCTGGACGAGCCCCCGCCGCTTCAACCAATCAGCTCGTTTCTGCATTTTTACTGTATTTTGAACTTTCCCACCTTGGAATATGATTGGTCAATTTTTCTCCATAGGATATAATGGGACATTGTCGCTCCTATTCTGATTGGTCAATTCTCCTCCATAGGTTATAATGGGACATTGTCGCTCCTATTCTGATTGGTCCAAACTTCTCCATAGGATATAATGGGTCTTGTCGCTCCTATTCTGATTGGCTGGCTTCTGCCGACCAATGAGAATAGCTTAAACAATTTGAATTACTGTATTTCCCGGCGATTCTCTCTATTGCAATTCCCTATGTAGCGCCGGTCTCGGCGACAAACGCGTTGTTCAGGTTTTTAACTGCTTTATTTGTAAAGAAGGGTTCTGCTCTTTATCTGATAATGTTTTACACTTAATAAAAATGATTTTTTGATTAATACTTCATGCCGCACGGCGCTGAGAGCCGAGATTTCAGTGCGCCCATCTCTCCATAGACTATAATGGGAGAAGTAGCTCGTGCTCCGATTGGCTGGGATATCCAAGCCACCGCTAGCTCAGCCAATCAGCTCTTTTCTGTCTTTTTACTGTATTTTTAATGATCCCGCCGTGGATTCTGATTGGTCTAAAGTTCTCCATAGACTAGAATGGGTCACTGTCGCTCCTATTCTGATTGGCTGAGCTAGCCAAGTCCCCGGTAGCTTAACCAATCAGCTCTTTTCAGCATTTTTACTGTATTTTGAACTATCCCGCCGTGGATTCTGATTGGTCTAAACTTCCCCATAGGTTTTAATGGTTCACTGTCGCTCCTATTCTGATTGGCCGGTTTATGCCGACCAATCAGAATAGCTTTCTGAATTTGAATTACTGTATTTTCCGGCAATTTCCAATATCCTAATTCTTGAATTAGGATATTGGAAAGTGATTTTGTTTTATGTATTTTTTATTTTTTAGGTTTCAGCTCTTTTCCTGAGAATGTTGAACGCCTTTATAAAGGCGATTTTTGATTCATACTCCGCACCGACATCTGGAATGATTTCTCGCTGTTCCAGCCTGTCTTGCATCGGAACAGTTTTTCGGCGCAGTCCCGCACTGCGCCCAAGTCCCGCACTGCGCCCATGTCCCCGCACTGTGCCCCACACACACTGGTGAGGCCAGGGAACTTTTCCCCGCATGTATGAGTGCGCTACCTCCGGCGGCGAATCATAGGCGCAGCGCCGCACTGCGCCTCGGTCCCCGCACTGCGCCTAACACACTGGCCAGGCGCGGCGGACTTTTCCCCTTTTACCTCCGGCGCCGAATCATAGGCGCAGCCCCGCACTGCGCCTCGGACCCGCACTGCGCCTAACACACAGGCGAGGCGCGGCGGACTTTACATTGTATGTATGAGCGCGCCCCGGCCTCGACATAAATCAGGCGCAGATTCCGCCGGAAAACTGGCGGAAAGGTGCGCCCCGGCCCAGTGGGATTCATACATGTGGCCCCAAGTCTATGATGTAATCCTAAAATATTACTAGAATAAATATCCAAATACACAAGTAAGGTAACACATATAAATTACCAACCTAAGTAGGGTTATTAATGTTAACTCACGGTAAAGATGACCCAGACCACCTCCATGAGTGATACAAGCTCTCTTGATAGAACGGTGGAATACCGCGTAGACTCAAAGGTAGATGTCCAAGAAAAAATAGGAATAATCCTACAATAAATACCTAATAAAGGCAGAGACAGCATCCTGAAAAGGGCGACCCCATCTATCGGTGGCCAACCCTACACTAATAGTTGAAAATATAACAAAAAATTTACAAAAGTATATTTAAATATGTGAAAAAAGATCATTGCGTCCCATATATGAAGACAACCTAAATGCATCCCGATGGCACAGCACCAGTCATCTCTAGGGGAATAGTTATATAAATCCACTGCACACCAGTGCAATTTAGAAAAGAGGTATATTTATTAGCAAGAGGCCAGGATCCTATCGTGGGTTACACAAGTATTGCGCTAGTAGAAAAATATTCACAGGTACATATATACGAAGGTAAAAAAAATAGGATATATAATGTTCAGATGTCAAAAATGTGTGCAACGTTTCGGCACATGGCCTTTATCAAGTGACATCTAAAGGTGATGCAAAGTACTATAGGGAGTAGATAATATAAATGGTATATGAGAAGAATAAGGCACTATGCGCTCATGGAGATTGATAGGATAGTATGGATGCCCGGTGAAAGGGTCTGTGGTCAAATGAGGCCCGGGAAAGAAGGAACGGACGGGCGCATCCAAAGTTGCAAGCAGACTGGCATATGAACATGATATATTCTATTTTTACCTTCGTATATATGTACTTGTGAATATTTTTGAAGTAGTGCAATACTTGTGTAAGCCACTATAGGATCCTGGCCTCTTGCTAATAAATATATCTCTTTTCTAAATCCCATTTTGGTGTGTAGTTGATTTATATAACTATTGCTACAATGACCAGTTTCGGTCCTTTCTGCTTAACCCGATTTTTTCCTTAAGAAACCAAGGTGTGCGTGACCTTTCTTCTACTGTATCTCTAGGGGAATATCCATTCTCCACACAACATCTTGTGTGTGCTGTCCAAGGCTATCATGTCCCCTGATGAACCTCTATTTTAGATTTATATAAAAGGGAAACGCATCGGGACGCATTTAGCTTGTCTTCATATATCTAATGGGACGCAACTATCTTTTTCACATATTTAATATACTTTTGTGGATTTTTTGTTACATTTTCAATTATTAGTGTAGGGTGAGCCACCGATAGGTGGGGTTGCCTCTTTTCAGGGTGCTGTCTCTTCCTTTATTTGGTATTTATTATAGGATTATTCCTATTTTTTCTTGGACATCTATGAGTCTACGCGGTATTCCAACGTTCTATCAAGAGAGCTTGTATCACTCATGGAGGTGGTCTGGGTCATCTTAATCGTGAGTTAACACTAATAACCTTACCTATTTAGGTTGGTAATTTATAGTTGTGTATTTGGATATTTATTCTAGTAATATTTTAGGATTACATCATAGACTTAGTGCTCATTAGGGGTTAGAGTAATTTAGTTTTAATCTATTTAATAAATGTTATGTTATAAAAGAGCTTCTTTTCCCTTCTGTGACTAATACATTGGTTTATAACACTTTAATATAGTACTATGTTCTGTGATAATACAATATTTAACTGTCATAGCATGTGAAAAATTCATTAAGCTAGTGAAAAATCCGAATGCATTTCTCACAACTTATACTCAACTATTTTATTACAGATGAACCAAAATCAGAAATTAAAGTGGAATTCTCATTATAGTATGTTACACTGGATCCCAGTCGATTCTAAAAGCTAAGGATCCACATCACTGGTTTAGCGCTGTAGCCCTTTTATAATTCACTGCAGCAAAGCCCTAATCACACTAAACTGCAATGGGTGAATAGCACATTTTATCAGGAACACAAACAATAATAATACAGTCAACATTTTTTTCCACTTGAATTTTATTTTACCAATCCAAATGTTTTCAATATGTCCCTCTATCAAGGTCGTCAAGCTTAATGGTTTGTCATGGTATAAAACCATTTATTTTTACCTTGGCTCAGGCCATATAGTTGCATTATTTACTCCCTTTGATCAAACTTCCTTTTGTCACCATTACTATTGAATACTTTCTGTGTAACAGTTCTTTAAAGGTGTGCTTCAATCTGCCCAACTACTTTGATATGCCTGTAAAGGTTCTGTTAATGTCATTTTAGGGGTGTTTTCAGCATGCTGTTTCACAGAGCCACAGCCAGCCTCAGGCTCCCACTTCCTAGTTAGGCTGTGAGTTGTTCTACAGCAGTGATTAGCATATCATCTCTGCTACTCTGCTAGCTGATCCTGTTACAGTGACAACAGCGCAGTGTGCACTGTGGTGCACAAGTCTACAGAGCTCTAAAGGGTTAAAGCTTGTCAGTAAGTAATGTTAACAAGCTCCTGTATTTCAAGATAAGAATCACAGCAGGGAGTGAGTTATCTTCCTGACCATTGTTTCAGCTTGTACAAGCAGAGAAAGGCGGCGAGTAACTAGGCAAACTAATGTACAAAGAGAGGAGATAAGATCTACTCCTAACTCTAAAGTGAAGCAAAATCAGAACAGCAATGTATTTGGTAATAGTCTTTATTTACCTTTGCCTACATGACTAAAACTAATTAATAAAATGAGAATACCTCTTTAAGTAGAGTCTTACATTCAGAATCCTATTCTGTTAAACAAATATCAGAACCAAAAAGCCCTGGCTCACTATTGGAGATTGGCTGTAGCCATCCATATGGTCACTTATTTATTTGATTGGATACTGTGTTATAACCTGTACCTTAGGTATAGAAATGTGTGGTTCCCTGCAGCTTCCCATTTCAATAAATTCTGGTCCTTTAAGGTTATAGCATGTCAAACCCACAACAATAGATTTGTGATTTGTAGGTTTGTCCTTGTTAAATTAATTAATCTGCTTGAAGCAAACAAGAAGGATCTTTTTGCTGCAGCTCAGGTTTGACTATATGTCTGACCTTGACAGTAAGCACAGAATTCTAGCAGCCCTCAAGTTTGAAAAAGAATGAAATGGTTAATATAAAGAATACGCTCATTTAAATTTATAGATATGAATTTATTTAAATGAGCCAATTTGTGTCACACTTGAAAATTCATTAACCGGGTATTCTAATACAACATCCTTATGATAATAAATGAGCTTTTGGGGAGTACCCCCAGAGACAGCTAAACATACCACTTGTGTGTGTATTTGCTCTGTCTGGCTGTATCACATATTGGGATCAGATGGAGCAACCACTACTTCAACCACTTCTTTATCCTCTTACATATATTTGATGTATATGTATGTCCTAATGCTGGTAAGGAAGAAGGGAAATTGTGACTCACTCACTAAACTTGTTCAATACACATCAGCTACTGTCTGTTAATTACAGTTGGCACACACTGCTAGCAGCCGGGATCAGAGATAACTCTGGTCCTGGCCATTTAACCACTTAGATGCCGCAGTGAATGCAACTGTGGCATCTAAATAATAAAAAAATGCCTTTATGGTCCATTGCGGTCCATGATTGGCTGTGACAATTAAAAAATACATCATCTTCGGCAAAAAAAATCCTTTATACAGCTACGTAGATGGAAAAATAAAAAGTTATGGGTCTTAAAAATTGGGGAGGGAAAAACGAATGCAGCATAATAAAAAATTCCTGCAGAGGGAAGGGGTTAAAGCAATCTGATAATTTTGCCTAACATTTACTATATGGCCAGCAAAAATACAATCTAGCATTTGTATAATATTTTACTCAATGCAGTATTCAAAAATATTTCTATTTACCTAGATGCTTCTGAGTGATTTTACGCTATTTTACAATCTAGATCATGGTTTTTCTATATAATGAAAACCACAATGGAGTACCAGGTGTCATGCCAGACAAAATACACAAGCAACTGGTGTATTCCACTGACTTACAGTGGGGAAAAAAAGTGTTTAGTCAGCCACAAATTGTGCAAGTTCTCCCACTTAAAAAGATGAGGGAGGCCTGTAATTGACATCATAGGTAGACCTCAACTATGAGGGACAAAATGAGAACACAAATCCAGAAAATCACATTGTCTCATTTGGAAAAAATGTATTTGCAAATTATGGTGGAAAATAAGTATTTGGTCAAAAACAAAAGCTCATCTCAATACTTTGTTATATATGCTTTGTTGGCAATGACAGAGGTCAAACGTTTTCTGTAAGTCTTCACAAGGTTGGCTCACACTGTTGCTCGTATGTTGACGATTCCTCCATGCAGATCTCCTCTAGAGCAGTGATGTTTTTTGGGGCTGTCGCTGGGTTACACGGACTTTCAACTCCCTCCAAAGGTTTTCTATGGGGTTGAGATCTGGAGACTGGCTAAGCCACTCCAGGACCTTGAAATGCTTCTTACGAAGCCACTTTTTCTTTGCTCTGGTGGTGTGCTTGGGATCATTGTCATGCTGAAAGACCCAGCCACGTTTCATCTTCAAATCTTCAATGCCCTTGCTGATGGAAGGCGGTTTGCACTCAAAATCTCACGATATATGGTCCCATTCATTCTTTCTTATACATGGATCAGTCGTCCTGGTCCCTTTGCAGAGAAACAGCCCCAAAGCATGATGTTGTCAACCCCATTCTTCAAAGTAGGTATGGTGTTCTTTGGATGCAACTCAGCATTCTCTCTCCTCCAAACACGACGAGTTGTGTTTCTACCAAACAGTTCTACCTTGGTTTCATCTGACCATATGACATGCTCCCAATACTTTTCTGGATCACCCAAATGCTCTCAAAGCAAACTTCAAAACAGGCCTGGACATGTATTTTGGCTTAACAGGGGGGACACTCTGGCACTGCAGGATCGGGCATTTAAGGGTTTTTACGATGGTACCTTTTTATTATTTTTGGTCCAAGCCTCTGCAAGTCATTCACTGGGTCCCCGGGGGGGGGGGGGGGGGGGGGTGTTTCTGGGTTTTTTGCTAAACCTAGTTTTTGTGATATTTTGACCCCAATGGGGTAAATATCTTGTGTGGGGGGCCCCAGATCGAGGAATTTTTAAACCCGTAAAAATTTTCAAAATTGGGATTCTAACGAAGTGGAATTTCGTTTAGAATTTTCACGGGAAAAACCCTTGGGTTCTGAACGAATTTCGAAGTTTGGGGAAACTTCGGGGGGAAAAGAAGCGTGTTTTTGATTGAAAAAGGGGCTGCGACCCACAGGGCTTAAAAGGGGGCCCAAAGAACTCGGGGAGGAAAAGGGCATAGCCTACATGACAGGGTGCAGGGGGATGAAGCCAATCAAAGGGCCCGGCGGGTTTCCCTTTGAGGGTCCCGGGGCACTATAAAACCCCGGGCGGGGAACCCGGGAGCTCATCCCGCCCCTCACTTTACTTGATTAGGGAAATTTTGCTGGCTACGGCTGCTAAGAAAATATCAGATTTTTTTGGGGGGTGTCACAGCTTGTCTCAAAAGACTGCTTCTCTTACGTTCTAATTCTGATTTTGGGGGGGTTTTGGGAATTGAAGACCAGTGGGGGCTCCAATCAGTTCCCATTTTAACTTTTTAATGCTATCTGCTCACAGACTTTTAAATATCAAGGGTTATCTAACCGTTTCCCTTTTTATTCATTTTAAAGAAACAGCGTTTTTTACAATCCAAATTTCCAATTTATTTTTTGGCCCGCTCAATTTTTTTTGCCGAAAAAATTTTCTCCAAAGGGGGTTTAAAAAACGTTGTTCTCTGTTTTTGGTCACTAAAAGAAAAAGTTCTTTTTTACCGCCCCAAAAAAAAAAAAAAAAAATTTTTCCCGTAGCATAATTTATAACCGAAGGGGTAATTTCAAGTTTTTTTGGGTTTTTGTGTACCGTAAAATACGTGCCATTTTTTAAAACGCTACAAAACTGGGAATTGTTGGCAGCAAATTTCTTTTTGCGCAATTTACCCTCCAGGGGGTTTAAATTTAAACGTTGTTTTTGCTGTTTTTTGGTCACTAAAAGAAACATTTTTTCTTTTTCCAACCCCCCAAAAAAGACATTTTGCCTGTAGCATAATTTTTATAAAACCCAAAGGTTTAAATAAAACCCCCGTTTGTGGGGGTTTTTTTTATTCCCGTAAAAATTCACAGTGGTTTTTAAAAGACACATACAATTTCATTTTTTTTTGGCCAATTGTGAACACAATTTAAAATCCAAGGGTTACCCAAGGGTTTTTACTGGGGTTTATTTGGAGTTTAAAAACAGGGTGTGTATTTTTCATATCAGATATCTTCATCAAACCCGTGTCTGTACATTTTTTTAAAAAACAAAAAAGTTTGTCAACAGAGGGGGGGCAAGGGGCCCTTTTCCTGCGAGGGGGCGTGGCACAAACATTCCTGAGCAAGGGGCCCCGGTCGCAAGCACATCAAGGGGACGTCCCCAGCAGGGGGCACTCCCCTTAGGCCACAACTGCCACTTTTCCCCTAGCGGCCGTGTGGTTTCAGCAACCCAGGGTTCTTGATTGGTTTTACTAGGGCCCTCCACTTCCTCCCAAAGACATCTGACAACCCCACCAAGATGGTGGGAACGTCAGAAAACAACCCTTATTGGCAGGGCCCCGGGAGCGGGTCAGCGGCCCTCACCTGTCCTCAACCCCCCCTGTCCCACCCTTTCCCTCAGCCAGAGATCTCTATTGGGGTCTGGCTCAGCGCCACTATTTTGCGAGGATGAACAATTTGGGGGGCAGTCAGCAGCTATTTGGCAGCGAAGAAATGGGGGCCAAATCCCCCTTCTTGCTTTCGGCAAAGTATAGATGTGGAGATGCATGGGAGGTCATGTTGTGGGGGGGTCGCCTTGCATCCCAAACCCGGTGAAAAGGGAAGCATTTCAATAAAACACAAATTGTGATGTTTTACCGACCGCACTTGGGACCCGGGGTGAAGAAAGGGGGCTTCATCATCGTCAGGAGTAGAGGGGGGTCAGCTTGCGCGTCGGGCAAGCGGCGCAGCCGCAATGGGTTTTTGGGGGCCGTGATCAGCAGGGTACACAGTGTGAGGCGGAGCCAGCAGCCATGGGGTAAAAACCCGTTTGGGCAGATCCAAGAAAGTAGCGGCATGGGGGGCCAGCGAGGCGCGGCGGCAGTAGTCACTCATGGGGGCGTTGGCGGTAAAATCAGATACTTGGGGGTGTGGCAGTTCTTTGCTAAGACACCGGGGGGAGCCGAATATGGGTTTTTTTGTAGAAACTTGGGCGAAAGTGAAGCGTGGCCAGGGGGCTAACGTTTGGGGACCACGGCCCTGCGTCAACACATGCAGCGCACCATCCTGTGGGGCCCGGGAGAAAACGGGCTCAGATGGGTGGCCATCTGCCACCGCAAAACAGCAAAAAGCCAGTGGCCGCTGTCATTGCACCGTCAAGGGGTCCAACACCTTGCAGAAGGGAACTGTTTTTCTTTGCCCATTCCCGGTCCAGTGCTCCTGCTCCTCGTTACTCTGGCGCCAAAAGGGCGTTTTTAGGCGATTGCAAAAGACAAAATATGGTTTTAAAATCCTAAGGTGCCGGGCCTCCCTCCTTTTGTAAAAGTTGTTGGTTTTAAAAGTCCCCCCCTTTCCAAGGTGGACTCGCACCTTAAAGAACTAATGGCTTTGTGCCGAGATGGGGAATTTCCCAAACCTTAAAATTTTTTTCCAAAAAGGGGTACCCAAACACTTCATAAATATGTAGAACAGAAGGTGGGGGCCCCTCCTTGAGCTTATCCACGTTGCCAAAAACTGCGGTCCTCCCCAATGTCCCCTCCTCCTCCACCCCACCATCATCTCAGCCCCCAAGTACGGGGCTCCTCAACCACATGTGTAGGGCCCCCGCGGTGTAAAGCAGTTCACACCGGCTTGCCTGGGGAGAAAAGGTCACACAGGGGGGAACTGTCCGCGCTGCAGCAAGAAACGATTGGGGGCTTTCTCCGCGCCAATGAAAAAAACAGAACCAGGTGACAGAAAAAGGGGGAGAAACATGGTGTCCGCGCTGCACCGAGGGGGGATTGCCAGGGCCCCTGCAAGTCTTCCCCCGATCTTCAGAAGATTCTGAAAAGGGCCATAAACTTGCATGAACTTATCCTTCCTACAAAGCCGGGAACACCCTCCTCGATTGCAGGGGCAGAACGGCCTCCCCCAAACACTCTGATATCGTTTTTTCCCCCCGTTGGAATTCACCTGCACATGTTGGACCGACGATAAACAGAGAAGGCCATTAACAATTTTTTTATATCCAGGCAGACGGAGTACTGCCCCGCGTAAATTTTATGCGCCTGTGGCAGCTCATGCGTGACACCTGCCGTTTGTTAAGGCCATTCGAGGAGGCGACGTTAAATTTTTTTCAGTCGCCAGACTACGGGATGAATAAGTCAATTTCCCTCTTCATGTCCTGGGAACAGGTGAAAAATTTTCTGGGGGGTGATGGATCGTGGCGACTAACCCGGCCACAGACGGTGGGGGGCCCGAAACGGGGGGAGGAGGAGGAGGGCATTAGAGAAGAAGAATTGTCTGGTGAAATGAGTGGGATTTTCTACCCAGGTGACAAGAGAGGAGGAGCAGGAGCAGCTGGAAGAGGTAGATGGAGATGAGGAAGACGAGGCGATGACCGCAAGCACCGTGGCAGTATACAGTGGAGATGGAGGCAGGGAGCCCTCGGAGTCACTTGTGCAGAGGGGCCCACAGCATGCGATTAGCCTGGCTAAGTGACACCCAAAATAGTCTCCATCCGGCAGAGGGATGACTTCTGCTTTCCACCCTATTGGACTCTCGCTACCAGTCAAAATGGGAGCCTTTTTCCCCAGCTGCTGAGAGGGAGGACAAACTCAAATACTATAGGGAAATCCTCCGTAGTCAGTTGGCCGCGGGCCTATGTGTGGCATCTTTCCCCCTCCAAACAGGTCTGACCGGGGGGTTGTTTCAGCGCTCACGTACTACTGCGAACGGCTGCTGAGGGAAGGTGGGAGGTAGGAGAAGTACCAAGCTCCATCAGCAGCAACCTGTCTGGAGTCACGGGATGAGCAGCTTCCTTCACCCGCCTAGTGAGGAGGGCAGTCGCCAGCAGCAGCAAGCAGGACCTGGACCCAGACCCTGAACCAACAGGTGGTGGCCTATTTGGGAACAGCACTCTGCCCCCCCAGTTAGAAGACCCGCTGGACTACTGGGCAACCAAACTGGATTTTGTGGCCGCGAACTTTGCCGAGTTTGCAGTGGAGAAGCTGTCCTGCCCGGCCAGAAGTGTGGCATCACGGGTGTTCAGTGCGGCGGGGGCCATCATTACCCCAAGGAGAACCCGCTTGTCCACGGGAACTGTGGAACGACTGACCTTTGTCAAGATGATCAGGCGTGGATCGGCCAGGATTTCCACACACCTCCCAGTGCCTTAGGCGTCAGACTACATCAGCCATGACGCCTCACCCAAACTAGTGAGAAATGAGTCTGGGTTTCAAACTAAACCCGCCTCAGCCACTATTTTTGATGCCTGCCACCCGCCTGATGCCCCCAATCTGCTGCCAGGTTTCTCCATCTGCCACCAACCATCTTTACCAGGGACTGGTATTGCACCCACCCTCCACACTCTGTCATTTTGTCACTCTATGACCTCATGCTGCTGCTACTGCTGCCGTGCCCTCCACACTGTGTCATTGTGCCACTCTGTGGCCTACCCCTGTTTTTTCCACCTCCAGAATGTCATTGTGCCACTGCCTGACCACATGCTGCTGCTGTGGCTGCTGCCGTAACCTCCACACTCTGTCATTGTGCCACTGTCCCCGACCTCTTTTGCTGCTGTGGTTGCTGGCGTCACCTCCACACCCTGTCATTGTGCCCCTCTCGATCCTCATGCTGCTGCTGCCGGTGACCTCCTCTCTCTGTATTGTGCCACTCTGTGGCCTACTCTCCAGTTTTTGCCACCTCCAGAATGTCATTGTTGCCACTGCCTGACCTCATCTGCTGCTGTGACTGTGCTGTAATCCTCCACACTCTGTCATTGTGCCAATGTTGACCTCATGCTGCTGTGGCTGCTTTGCCGTGCCCTCCACACTGTGTTCATGGTGCCACTCTCTCTGACCTCATGCTGCTGCTGCGTCTCCTCCCACTGTCTGTCATTGTGCCACTTGTGGCCTACTACTGTTTTGCCCACCTCCAGTATTCATTGTGTCACTGTTGACTTCATGCTGCTTGTGGCTGCTGCCGCGTGCCCTACCACTCTGTGTCATTGTTGCCCACTTGTGGCCCTACTCCTGTTTTTGCCCACCTCCGGAATGTCATTGTGCCACTCTCTGACTCATTGCTGCTTGCTGCCGTTCAACCTCCACTCTCTGTTCTTGTGCCACTCTGTGGCCTTACTCCTGTTTTTTTCCACCTCCAGAAAGTCCATTGTTGCCATGCCTGACCTATGCTGTGCTATTTGTGGCTGCTGCCGTAACCTCCACACTCTGTCATTGTGCCACTGTCTGACCTCATGTTGCTGTGGGGCTGCTGCCGTGCCCCTCCACACTGTGTCATTGTGGCCACTCTCTGACCTTATGCTGCTGCTGCGTCACTCCTTCTCTGTCTTTGTTGCCACTCTGTGGCTACTACTGTTTTGCCACCTACCCAAGAATGTTCATTGTGCCACTGTCTGACCACATGATGGCTGCTGTGGTCTGCTGCCGTGCCATCACTCTGTGTCATTGTGCCACTCTTGTTGGGGTCTACTCCTGTTTTTTGCCACTCCAGAAATGTCATTGTGCCACTCTCTGACCTCATGCTGCTGCTGCCTCACCTCCATCTGTGCATTGTGCCACTCTGTGGCTTCTCCTGTTTTGCCACCTCCAGGTTGTTATTGTGCCACTGTCTGACCTCATGCTGCTGTAGACCTACACCACTGTAGTGTCATTGTTCCACGTCTGGATCCTCACATTGCTGCTGTGTGGCTGCTGCGATGACCATACCACACTGTGTCATTGTGCCACTTTTTGGCCTACTCTGTTTTTGGCCACCTCCAGTAATGTCATTGTGCCACTCTATGAACTTCATGCTGCTGTGGCTGCCGCCGTCACCTCTCACTCTCGTCACTAATGTTGCTCCACCGAGCCCCTCAGCTTGTTTTTTTACAGCTGGCACTGCCATGGCTTTATCAGGGCTAATAACATTCCCGCTTCAGTTTTTTGGTCAGTTTTGCCCTCTTAAGTGCCCAGGAAATTTTATAATTGTAACGGCTGGGTAGTGGATCCGCCAGATCACCGCAAGAGATGATAGTTAAGCCACACCAGAGAACGGAATCTAAGTAGCCCCCGGTTTTACCAGAGGCCCGCCGCAATGCGGGATGGACTTGCTGCGGTGCGTGAGGGCTACCAGGTCGTTCCCCCTGACGTGTGACTTGCTTGCGCGGTGGGCGCCGAGCGTGCTGCGATTGGTAAGAAGCGTAGTTTTGTCCTGGAATACGTAGTCGTGGGCAGGCAGAATGTCAGTGCAGGCGGCAATGGTTCGGAGTCGTGGACAGGCAGGAAGGTCAGGGCAGGCGGCGAGGGTTCGGAGTCGGGAAACGAAGCAAGAGGTCTGGTACACTGGTGCGAGAACAACACTTAGGGAACAGCTTTAGCTTAATGGCAGAGGCAACATAGATCCAGTGTGAAGCAGAAGTAACGTGGGTGCAAATCTTATATAGGGAACAGCGCCCGGGCAATTACCCAAATTACCGGAGCACTTGTCCCTTTAAATGTACAGTGTGAACGCGCGGCGCACGAGCTAGGTGGGCGCGCCGTGCATCCGGCGGAAGGGACGAGGACGGACAGGGACGGAGCGCCGAGGCCAGGTGACGTGGACGGGCGGGTGGAGCCACCCCACGGCACAGTGAGGTTCGCAGGACAGGCCCCCCGTCCCCTCCGGGGACCTGCGCGGGGGGAACGCTTTCGGGGTGACGACCGCGGTCCGAACCACGGGACCGCGGCAGCAAACCGTTACAATATGAAGAGGATTCTAAGAGCGTGGCGGCTAGTTCATCCTGTGTGTCATACTAAAAACAAACATTGTATGAAGACCCAAACCATGCTCCCCTCTGCATATTTAAGCATGGCACAATGTTCTACAGCACCCTGCAGGCTCTGTGCAGCCTGGAAATAGGCATGTTTTTTAACGTGATCCGTCCCGTAGTAATCGCACCGAAACAAATTATGTCGGGAAATTCGGCGGAAGTCACAGAATCGATTTTTGAGAACTTTGCCGATCTCGTTTTATCAGTGGTTTGTATTTTCTTCCATTTTCTAATTATTGCTCCCAAAGTTGGATTTCTTCACACAAGCTGTTTCCCTATTGGCCAGATACAGTCTTCCCAACCTGGGGAGGGCTAAAAAAAAATTTCTGGTTGTCCTTCAACAGCTTCTTTGGTCTTCACCATGTGGAGTTTGGAAGTGTGACTGTTGAGGTTGTGGAATTTGTCTTTTATACTGATAAAGTTCAAAATAGGTGCCATTACTACAAGTAATGGTGGAGAACAGAGGAGCTTGTAGTAAATGCTGGGTATTTGAATGTTAAACAAATTTTCGTTTATTCTATATCATAGAAACACTATGTCAAGTGGTATAAAACTGTTACTTGAGCTCTGCCTGCACGTAAAAAAAACCGTGTGGTTGGCAGTCCAAATAAAAGTTGCGTTCTGGTCATATGCATCCGCATTAGTTTTCAGCGTCTTGTGAGAGCATCCAGGTGGACTGACGGGCAAGGAAGCGTTTTATATAACTTTGACTATATGTTTCTATGTTATATAATAAACGAATTTGTTACATTCAAATACCCAGGCATTTACTACAAGCCACTTCTCGAAAGTATGTGTGTTGCAGATCCCTAGTGCAGGGTTATAGTGGTTAGGCTAGAGTCATTTATATCCACCGGAACACAAAGTGGAATTGGAGAACAGAGGAGCCACTTAAAGAAAAAGTACAGGTTCTGTGAGAGCCTGAAATCTAATAGCTTGTTTTTAGGTGGGACCAAAGTACTTTATATTAAAGTATAAATTCTTTCCAATCAGCAATGGTGATTTTCGGGATTTGTTTTCTAATTTTGTCTCTTGTTGTTGTCGTGTTTGTACATATGATGTCAATTACAGGCCTCTCTCATCTTTTGAGTGCGGGGAAGCTTGCACAATTGGTGGCTGACAAATACTTATTTTCCACCCACTGTATTTTGGTCTATGATCCTCCCTCAAGCAATAGTTATCTGTCTATTTACTTTAAAATGCTATGGGGACATTTTTAGATGTATGAGCAGGCACACTTCAAAATAGGTGCATTATCAAGGTGCCCGCAGCACTTTGTATGGCATGAGTCGGGTAGGTTCTGATGGAGTGTCGCACCACAACCATATGATTTCTACACATTTATGATGCAGTACGGCAAAACCAGGCGCTATTACTGCTAGAACGTTTTAGAACATTTAGAGTGGTTTACCTGAGCCTGATTGGGGCTTTCGTTTTGGAGCTAGGGAAAACACCTAATCTATGACCAGCCAGGTGAACCAGGTTCATAAATTTGGTGCATTCTGTGCTACTAATTGCGCAAATAAAATTGTATCGTTCGGGCACCAAAAATACATTACATGTCACCCTAAAGGCTTTACATGGCTTGGTTATAGACCCAGAATAAAAGATGCCGATGGATGTTCATGGCTCAGTTAAAGGCAATAATGCACATTGTCTAGAGCCAGAAGAATCATACAAACTAATCAAGTAGTCTTAGTTCTTTCTGGTTTTGGCTTATTCCTTTTAAAAAATTAAATGGGGAAAGGAAGGGTTAAGAAAAACTAGGCTATTTGTTTTCATTGTCAAAGGTGGTTGGTACTAGAGATCAACAGCTGCATAGGAAACAAGTAAATTACAATGCAGTTCCAAAAATAATGTAGGTTAAAAAGTTGGCTAGGGGGGCGTGGCTCAGGACATGGCTGTGTGAGGAAGCATCTTGCTAAGCTCCTCGTTCCCTGCAGCCTATACCAGCTCTTCTTCTGTGAAATCATGGGGAAAAGCGAACAAAGACAGAGGCAAAAGACCCTGCTTCAGGATGGTGCCGTCAGGGGGATTTGCAGCCTTCTTCCTTTCCTATTAAACCTCGGCTACTCGCTCCCTGTCTCCTGCCTGCGTTCTCCTCAAGATAGCCAAACACCTCGTGGCATCCACTAATGGGAACCGCAGGACGACTCAACTCTGAGAGAGTGCACTCATCCCCGTCCTCCGCTAACACCATGGGTCTCGGCGCGCTGTTCATGGACTCCGGCTTACTGCTGAGATGATGAGCTCGGTCTCCAGCCCCGCTTGCCAGCGCCTGTCCTTGCCGGGGGAAGCCCCTGCTTCACACAACAGGAGCGAGCGCGGTGGGAGTCACAGCCTGCGGCTCCCACTCCCCGGAGTGCGGCGGTGCTGCCAGCTTACCCAGCGGGGATTCCAGGGCAGGCATGGCATGGAGGAGCCTCTCTCTAGCTGCTGTGGCCCATCTCCACCACCCTTTTGGCCCTCTCTGGAGCTATTAAACCCCAGAGAGACGCGCTTGCTGCTGGGGTCCCCGTGCTCATCAGGATACTGTTTCCTGTGCCCCATAAACAGGACTCCCTCTGAGGCAGCTGCCTTAATTGCCCTGGGGGCAGGGTAAAGAGGGGATACAGGCCTTCTTTCTGGCGAGCCCAGGGCCTTACACCCTGCAATACATTGAAGACACATGCAATACAGGGGTCTCCCCCTCCTGTTAATCTGGATCCTCCTGGGCAGCGGCTCCTATGCACAGACCATCCTCACCATCAGCCACCACCTTGGACTCTCATTTACTGCAGGGCTCTGGGTCATACCATATGCCCCGTGGGGGACAACTGGACGCCGCTGCCTTAACGCCTTTCGCTGGCCCGCAGCTGACCACCAGCCCACAGGGGACCCCCCAATCTTTGGAGCTCCAGAGCAGCAACCTGGGCAGGCCCATCTATCTTTTCCTATCACTGGAGCACAAGCTCACCCAGAAGAGAATAGGCCGGTGACCCTGGCGGATCTGAAACACCTGCTTCAGCCGCTCCCATCGCGGGCTGATCTCTCCCTGATGGCGGAACCAAATAGTCGGGACAAATGCGGACTGGAGATTGCCCACTTTCCTACGGAATTATCTTCTTTGCAATCCTTTGTAGCCGGGCTGGAACAAGCGCAGGTCCAGACTTCTTCCACCCTCTCTTCTGTCTCTGAAGTGGTAGCGCAGCATTCAACTCAACTGTTCTCTCTACAGCAGCATCTGGATGATATAGAAATCGTAGCAGGCGCAACAACCTAAGGAATTGGGGCCTTCACTGAATCAGTATTCCTATGGATGTCTTGTTATCGGTCAATTCGCTACTTATTCCATGACTATTGGGCCGTCCATCCTCGGCTCATATTGAAATTGATAGAGCCCATAGGGCCCCAAGACCGCCCAACCCCGATGACCCCAGGCCGCGTGACGTTGTATGCCATGTCTACTTCTTTGCTATGAAAGAGGACATCTTATTTGAAGCCAGATGACGTAAGTCACTGACATTTCAAGGCTCTCCCATCCGGATTATGCAAGATTTGTCCAGGCTTAACCTAGCCCAGCGGGAGCATCCCCTTAAACCACATTATGGGACCATTTCCGCGTGGGAAAAGAACATTCCATTCTACTGGGGTACCCTTTTGCCCTACGCATCCGGATGGACAAACAGGTCCTCACAATCCGCTCAGCTGCGGACATCCCACCGGTTTTGCAGTCATTGGGTATCCAAGACTTATCCTTCCCGGACTGGCCTACACTATCATCACTTGCTTCTGGACCTGTCCTGCGGAAGAGACATTCTCAGCTGATCTCTGTCCCCCCGGCCCTGTGGATCCGGAGGAGGTCGCTCGAGACGGGTGGCTGCGACCGGGGGTCCTCGGGCTGGCCTGGCGAGGTCTCCCCCTCTGTGCAACCCCTTTACTCGGTGCTCCCGAGATTCGTTAAGTGAGTCCTCCCTTGCCATTTGCTGGGGAGGTCTTGGGAGCCTCTAACGGGTGATTTTTTTGTGTTGAGTTTCATTAGACCTTGATATGCTTGTGACGTACATATTCAATGTTCCTCACTTTTGGCTCATTGTATTAGTCGAGTAATGTGAGAGGTTTTCCTGTCCTGTTTGTATTTCCCCTTCTAACGGTGACAGTTTAGCTGGTTTCCTTTCCCTTTCCATATCTCAATGCGGGGTAGCGAGGGGCTCCCTCTCTACTGTTTACGTAACTTGCCACATTCCCCCTGTAGGCGGGGACTCCTTGCTTTGAGTACTTCTCAATTTTGCAGGGTGGTTAGTTACTTTGGTGTTCTTGTTTTCCTGTTAGGCTAACCTGCAGTGAACCTTTCCTGCTACTTGGGTGTCTGTGTGATTCGTGTTTGTCAGTGTGTGGGTGGGTGTGTGTGGAGGTTGTTTTTCTTTTCTCTCTTCTTCCTTTTCTTCCTCTCCTTTTTCCGCTTCCCCCTCCTCTGTCATTGCAAGTACAGTTACTATTGGTATGAGGACTCGAACCCGACTTGCGGTTACTATTACCTGTCTAACCATCTCTAACAGCGATGGATTGTACGCTTTGCTCATAATGCCAAATGGGTTTGAATACCCAGATAAGAGAGCGCAGATCCTCCACACTTCCATCGGGCCCGGGGAAGCGGCAGATTGTGTGACTCCAAGAAAAACACATTTCAAGGTAGGACCACGCCACTGTTATTAAAAATAAGTATTATACTCTCCTCGGCACCTTTGCCTTCTTTCTAAGTCCTGGTACGAGGGGCGGTCGCCATTTGCCATTGAAATCATCGCCTTCCCTAGCCCACCAGGTCATTAGCTGCACTTGTCGACCCAGGAGCCGCGTTTACCTGATCTTTAGGTCCCTCTCTTTCGGTGGGCAAAAAACTTTCATATATCAATGCTACGCCCCAAATATGGGCCAGGAGATTTCCTTGACACCATTAGTCGACACCGCTTCCCTTGGTCCAGGGGACCGCGTTATTGCTATGTGGGGACCTTAACTCATTACACCTTGATCCCTCTTTGGACAACTCCTCTGGAAATCATCTCTGTCCTACTCGATTTCAAGAGGGTGGAAGCAGGGCTTCCTATTACTCCAACTTTGTGATTCCTGGATGAATGCTGCATCCCACGGATAGGGATTACTCCTTTTTTTTTTCTCCCCCTCATGGGCTCATATAGTATTTGGACATATATTATGGTCCAGCACTCGCTTTTTGCCTTTACTGAGGTCCACCTCCATTTGCAATATCCTATGGTCCGACCATGCCTCCCGTTATTCTGTACTCTTCAGCTTCCGGCTATACGAGATAAAGGTCTGGGAACTGAGAGCTGAAACGAAAGTCCCTTCTTCTAGACGCTTATTGTGTGGGCGGGAGAGGTAGATGTAGCGGTCCATCTCTCAATTTAAATCTTGCCAATGAGCAGGAATCATTACCCCTGCGTGCACCCAATGGGAAGCGCTTAAATTGTGTGTTACAGGGGGGTTCCATGATCAAGCATGGTTTAGGCTTAAAAAGGTAAGAGCGGCCAACCTTTAAGAAAGCTCTCGGACAAGGTTTTCCTGCCTACGAAAAACGGGCGCAATTAAAGGTGCCCTCTCCCCCTCCATTCTACGTGAGCTTACAGGACGCGAGTCTGGAGGTGAATCGCCTTCTGGAAGCATCATGGGGTCGACTACACAGTTTGCCGTAGTAGATTCTACGAAGTATGGCAATATAATAGTGCCGCGGAATGCTTGCCAGGGCGGTCCGGTAACCAGTAGGGTGCAGTAATTCATCCCTTCGATTAAAACTGTCACAAACTCTGTGGTTCACCATACAGATGAGATTGCACATTCTTTTCACAATTTTTACTCTAAATTGTATAATTTGCCTACTCCCTCCCACACCAGCCGGGGGTCTACCCTCACACTCCCTGTTAATCTAGAATTCCGCTGTAGATTGCAAGACCAGATTGGAGGAAACCTTCTCCTTACTGGAGCTAAAAGTCTGTCATTAGGGACCTTCCCGGAGCGGTTAGAGCCCTGGGCGGATGGGTTCTCAAGCTCAGTTTTTTTGTAAGAACCTTACCGGAACCCTCTGCCCCTTACTTTGGAAGCTTTTAATTTTGTTTCCGGTAGACTCCCCTTTCCATCCTCAAGCCATGCTAGCGCCCTGTTGCTGTCATTCCTAATGCCTGGAAAGGAATCCCCAGTCCAGTGGAAGCTATCGACCATTTCCTGTTTTAAATATTGATCTCAAGATATATGCAAAACATATCGCTCTAACCGGGACTCAATCCGCCTCTGAACTCCATTATCCATCAGGATCAGGCGGGCTTTGTCCCGGGCAGAGGGAGTGGCGTGATAACACGCTCAAAAACCCTCGACATCATTCATTATGCTCGTACTCATATAGTGCCTATGCTGGTTCTACCCGGATTGCAGAGAAGGCCTCCATCGATCGTATTTCGCGGCCTTCTCCTCCCATATCAAACCTTGCCAGATTGGGCTGGGTCCTACCATTTTCTTTCTAGGTTAGCTGCCCTGTATCGCGTGCCCTTGCCTTGTTCAAGGTCAATAGTTCCTTATCTGACCTCTTTCCCATCTTAATGGAATGAGATCCAGGGTTGTCCCCTGTCCCCCTTGTTGTATGTTTTAGTTATGGAAGAATCTGATGGCGACCACTTTGAGCCAACCCTGAAAATTTCAGGAATTTCGATAGATTGGGGACAAGGGAGTACAAATGTGTTGCTTTCGCGGATGTCCTCTTGGCTATTTGTCCTCCCAACCCACACATTTCCCTCCCAACCGCATGGACGATGTTTGACGCTTCGTGCCTGGTTATATTTTTAAAATCAAATTTCTCAAAATCGGTAGGCATGGGCATAGGTGTTAGTCCACACGACCGAGCTTCCCTTCAATCTAATTTTTCTTTCGAGTGGCCGGAAACTGGCATTTCTTATCTGGGGATACACCTATCGGAGGACCTCTCAAAACTTTTTCTAACAACTTCCTCCCCCTCCTCGCTTTGAATCCAAAATTGGTTTTTGCCTACTGGGAATAAAAAAGGAGTTATCTTGGTTTGGCAGAAATAAGCCTGCTCAAGATTGGACTATCTTCCAAAAAATCTTGTACCTCTTCCAAACGCCTACCCATACATATTTCTGCTACGTTTTGGGGAAAATGGTGCCGACAGTGTTTTAAGCTCTTTTGTCTGGTCCACCCGGAGAGGGCGAGGGTTTGCGTATGATACGATTATCAGACCCAAAATTCTGGATAGGCAATGGGCCTACGGGATTGCAAATTGTATTTTCTGGCCTCGGCCTATGCACGTTTTTTTTTATGCGCTGCCCCCCCGGGGTCTCAGACCGGGATAACAAATTATTGAGGTGGGACTGGCGGAGGATCTTAGTTCGTCGGCAGGTGGCGGCTCTCCCCTGGATTCTAGACTCCCACCATTCAAAATGAGGTATTCCATTTTTTCTGATCAGCACACACATTAGCTGTCCTTTTACTCGTACTGAAGTTTCTATAACCTCATAATCCGAGGGGGCCCATTTGTCTGCCTAATTACCGACAATTCCTGACTGTCCCCGGGGGGTTTTGTCAATTGCCTTTTCTGGGTGGCACAAATACCAATCCCCCTCTTGCGTTTTTGCCACAGTCTCATCCAGGGACAATTAAAGACGTGGTGAGATCCTTGACGGGGAGGCGACTGTTAGTCGTGTACCTTTCTATTTTTTACAAACTATCACATTTTTTTCAACTAAAATGACGGCCTCGCGTTTGTGATTTGTCCAGACCCCTCACAGGTTTTTTGAGACAGAAGGCAGTACTAGGTTTATCCCACAAGATCGAGTCACTCCCTGTCTTTCATGTTACACAGCCTATTATATCCATTCACTCCACACTCACTCCACACAACTTCCTCCTTATTGCCAGCGTTGGGAAAGGAAATTGGGTCTCTCTTTCACCACCAAGCAGTGGTTTCAGCTAACCCACAGGGCAATGATTGCCTCCAAACATCAGGAGACCTGTTTTAAAATCCTATCGCGCTGGTACAAGGTTCCTTCTGTTCTGCACAAAAGGTTCCCATCAGTCCCGGATATTTGCTGGAGATGTGGGAGGGATAGGGGTACTCTACCCCATGTGTGGTGGGGATGCTCCTCGCTCAAAAGCTTTTGGCTGGCAGTGCTGGAGGTGATTAAGGAGGCAACTGGCATCTCAATTCCTAACACCCCAGAGGCACTCTTACTCTTTATGTTTCCCATGCCTGTCAGCAAATACAAAAAGTCTCTTCTTAAACATCTACTCCAAGCCGCTAAGACCGTAATTGACCGGAGTTTGGAAAGTCATCTTTCCCCCCGTCCCTGGAAGAGTGGTTTGCTAAAATTTAAAATTTGTGCAAAGAATGGGGGGGAACGAGGGGCCCGAACTCCTGAACAGGTACACCGGTTCCATAGAACATGGTTCAGCTGGATGTCCTTCAAGGATTCCCCTCTACACCTCTATGTCACCTCCTGAGTAGCGATACGCTACTCATTCTTTGAACTTGTTCCCCCCCCCATTTTTTTCTCTCTCTTTATCTCTCTCTACTTTTCTCTTCTTCCCTTTCCCTCTTTTTTGTGCCTTATTTGTTTGTCCTGTATGAGTGTGGGTGTTGTGATGTATTGTACGCCATATGGTCTTCTGAGTGTTTATGTTCTCCTCTCATGTAGTCTTCGGGTATTCAACTTTCTGTAAAAGGGTTCTTACAGGACCCTGCGGTCATTCAGGATTCTTCCCCTCTTCTTCTCCCCCTTTCTCTTGGGGGGGGGGAGGTGGAGAGGGAGAGACTTAGTTTACGCCAATCTACCTCACTCATTACAGAGCTCGGCGGATGCCAGTGTTCTAGTTTCTGTGGTCTACTCTGATATTGGCGTTCTATCTCCTTTTATTTCTCAATGTTATTGGAATCTTGATTTCTTACTACTTTTATGTTTTACATGGTATAATACTATAAATTTGGGGACCCAAATCTTGTTATGCATAAAAGCCTCCCTTTTTTGAACGATAGGAGCAATGGACATTCCCCACCGGGGGAGCAACCTCCCACTCCTCTTTGATGCCTTGCTGTCTGACTTGAGGATGTGTTTTTTTTTTTTTGGGAGGTTCTGTCGTTTTATACCTGCCCTGTGGAAGCTCCATTGGTGTGGATCATTCCTCTGGTATAATAATTGGGAAATCTAATCGCTTGTTCTTTGGGCTCATATTGAGTTTTTCCTTGTTTTAAAACCCATGGCTTATGTACTACATAATTTATTATTGACTGATCACTTGTGATGTTTTGATGTGTTCTACCGCTTATATTTTTCACCTTGATTTCCATGTGAGCTGCTTAAACGTGTTTATTTTTTCTAAATAAAAGCCTTTTGAATATGAAAAAAAAAGTTCCAGGAATAAAAATGAATAAAATAAGGAATAATATACCTACTAATTTGATTAATTTGATGGGTAAAAGATCCAGCTGGCGGAGTAAGCTGAAGATGAACAGCACAGTAATATTAGGCCACATTCACAAAGGGCGACATGTATGATTTATGGCACCAGACGCCAATTTTATTGCACATATAAGTAGTGTAGAATGCACCTGAATCTATGAACCTGGTCTATTGCGGGTCATAAATCAGGCGCATTCTAGCGCAAAAATTACAATTCAGGCTCAGGTAAAGCACTTTTAAAGTGGTTTACCTGTTCCAGTAATAATGCGCTTGGATTTGCTCTACTGAAGCTAAAAAGGTGTAGCTTTGTATGGTTGTAGTACAACACGCTCCAGCACGCCCCCCCAATCTCAGGCGCATTACAAAGTGCCACAGGCGCTTTACAATGCGCTTGATATTGGAATGCGCCTGTTTAAAAATATAGCAAACGCCGCAGCCCTGTTAATACATCTCACCCATAGTATTTTTGGCTCCCACTGTAGTATCCGTTGGGATAAAAGTTTTATGGTATCCCAACCATTACCAATGCTATGCGATTGGAGCATAAGCTGTTTGTAACACTGTGTTTCTATTGGTATGTAATTTAAAGGGGCCTCAAAAACCCCCGATTATGCCAGCGATGACCTTTAAGTATTACATTTCCTTTAGTACTTTCTAGATGGCTATAGCAATGTTTAGAACCAAGGTGTCGATACTAGAGCTAGGCAACACAACATCAGATACATTCACTTTTCATACTTGTTAGCATTTCTTTGTGAACTAAAAAGCATAGAGACAGGATATTTGGTCTTTCTGGATACTTGTGTCTCCAGCTTAATGCAGTTATTTTGATGTAAGAAGAGATACTAATGATTATCATCTCACATCTGTCCAGGGATATTTAATGTGAGTTTTTATGAACTCAATATTAAAACATAACCCCTAACATGCTCAAAAATTCATTTTATAACTGTATCCTAGTGTTTTTCACTCCTGCCATGGAGCTAGGGATTCAGACGATAAAAGTATCATAGCTAAGATGTTGCTAATGATAAACCATAAAGATAAAGGATTCCACATTGGAAACATTACTTTTATTCTATATGTTTATAGTCAATGTATTAGAACCAAAATGTCTTGCAATTGTCAATAAAAAAATACACAAAAATCTTTATTGCACAATCTGTTTTGTGCCTCGTATGAACGAAGAAAAGATGTGGATTAATGAGGAAAACTAAGCCCTTTTAAGGGTTTTATTATGATAAACTAGCTGCTTTTTCATCACTGCTTATTTAATGTCCATTTTTAGGTAGTCAAAATAGTCTTGTTTCTCTCCCTCTCCTCCCCCTCCCAAAAAAGAAAAAATGGATGTTAAAAAGATTTTTTAGGCCAACTCAGAGCATCAGCATTGACTACAATAAAGAGACTGTGATATCATGGTAAAACTCTTGGCAGATTGAGACATTCAAGGAGCTATATTTAATTTAGCCAAATTATCCTGTTTTTATTGAATTTGCATATTCTTGTTTAAATTATCTTTGAGGTCTAACCTGAAGGCTTAGTTCACACAAAGGAATGTCATGCAGATTCAGCAAGAAATCCATGTGCATTCCATATTGAATATTACATGCATTCTACTGGGAATCGGTCTTCCATGTTATCTTAAAGGGATCCTGCTCTGTAAATCACATGTCGTGGATTTTACTGCTTGAAGACTTGAAATCTATAAGTGCCTTGTCACTCATCAATGTAGTTTCCGCACAGATTCCAAGTAAAAATTATATTGGGTAGAAAGGACATGGATAAGCCCCACGCAATCCTCTGGGGCTGCAATCCAAAGGTATTGCTGTTGAATTCCACCGTGGAACAAGGGGAAGCCAAATATTCACAATTTGAAATAGTGGGATCAAAATGATTTCATCTATTTTCAACTTGTATGCATATTTTGTCTAAAACTTCAGCTTATAGCTAATTATTATAAATTCTGTTGGATGTATTCTGGCTGTGTGATGGTGAGGTAGAATGGGGTATCAGTAGTTTTTAAGCAGACAGCCTTATTTTGTAATATGAGTGTGAATATTAGTCTCTAGTTGTTATTGGCACCTATATAAGCCTGCTTTGTAATTTGCACAGCATATGGCAACCCTTAGTCCAGCTTTCTTGCATCCCGTGAAAACCAGTAAACCAACCAGTCTTAGGCTCTGTTCACTTCTGCGTCTAAGGCTCCAAATGGAACACCCTGATACTGTGCTATTTTACACAGCAAAATGGTGGACACAGAAGCAGAACCCAACAGACCCCATTAAGTCAATAGGATTTATCTGGTATGGCTTGTTTGTGTTCTGTAAGAGATTTTTATTTCAGTTGGAAGCCAAAATGCTGAAAATGGTTATTTGGTAGAATAAATAAATAGGAACTTTCTGGTGGCCCAATTAAATAAAAAACCCTTAACTCACCTCTTCCCATACCTTAATTCTAGTGTTGGTCTCCCTAGTCTTCTGTTCATCTTCTTTTACTTCCTAACATGGACGTCACTGCTGCAGCGATCACATGCCACTTCCTTTATATCACCATTCAGAAGTGAACAGCTCCAAACAGTGATGTGAGTAGATGTATATGACCCCTGCAGCCAATCAGTAGCTGCAGTGGTGACATCCCCGTTCAGAAATAAACAATGCTAAAATTGAGGTGCGGGGGAATGTGAGTATAGATGTTTCCTCTCTGGCCACCAGAAGATTCCTGTTTAATTTTTTAGAATAACCAGATGATCTTTCAACCTGTTTTTTTATTGCTATGTATTTATTTTTACAGAATCTATTGCATATTGCTCTCCACAGAATATGTAATGTTGTAGAAAGAGTTGAAAACAAAGCTAAAAACAAGAATACTCTAATTGTAAGACATGAAAGAATTCATGCACATCAATATGATAAATGGACAGGACTAGACTGAGACCAAAACACTAGTAGAAGCACACAAAGGACATTAGTGCATATTTGTGTGCACTTCCAAAGTAAAAGAAAAGGTTTGCTGAGCCTCATGAATTCACAATGGGCTCACTCATTCCTTGAGCTTCCCACTGTTGTGATAATTGCTGTCACCATTGATCTAGGGCATCAGCTTTATATGGGATTAATACTATGCAGTGTCTACAACTCATGGCTGTTTACTAAAGTATGACTTCTCTAGCCTTTAGCTGTCGTAATGTCCAAAGGAAGTCAAATGTTTTACAGACTTGATCCTTGATATTCTCAATAATAATCTGCTTATTTTGCTTAAATTTTCTCTTTCTTGCAATTTTTTGATCATTTGGGCTTATGGGAACCCCCACTGTGGTTTTCCCAGCAGCAAAAAACCACCCGGGAAAATGCCGCGGGTATATGCTATTCTATTCCTATAAAGAACAACTCATTTTCTTCCTTGTTAAGAAATAATTCATTAAATTCTTTGTAAACTGCAAAGGATGAAGATGAAGAGCAGTCAGTGCATGGCTGGCCCAATGTCTTGTTTCAATTGTCAGTAAATCTAAATAGTATAGTTGTCACTATGCACGCCGTGGTGCCTGTGCCAGATGATTATATTGTGTGGTATGGGAGATATATAGACGACTTGCTGATTGTGTGGAAAACACAGGCAGTTTGTCAAATTTTCCCCCAATTTTCCCGGAGTACTTTAAACCGAAAAGACTAAATTTTAAAGTTTATGGGTCACTATAATCCCTTTTCTTAGATATCACTTTAGGGGGAGATGGTCTACAAGAATGTGTTAAAACTAGTTTATACCGCAAACCAATATCTGGTGATTCAATTTTTAAGAAGTAGTTCCCAAACCCCCCTAGCAAAATTTAAAAGAATCCTATGGGTGAACTCATACAGGCAAACAGAATTGGTAGCACCATACCTGATTTCCAAAAAACTAGTCAGGACATTGAAGATCGGTTCAAAAAGATAGGATATCCTCCCTGGGTGATATCAAGAGCTCTAAATTTGATGGATCTAAATGGTTAGGCAATAAGAATAATAAGAGAAAAACTAGTCAAAAAAAATAGATGACAAAATATTTTTTTAAACGTATAGTAGAACTTGGAAATAGAAAAAAGGATTTTTTTTCAAATTTTTACCCATATTGCATCAGGATGATGTTTTATCGAATATTTTGGGTAAAGGTGTCATGTGCATGGCAAAACGCAATGACACTTTGGTTGACATTTGCACTTAGGTCTTTTTACAAAGGAAACGCAATGAAATTGGTTTAATCAAAAGGAATGGTTCCCCGTAATGGCAGAGATACAGAAAGTGTAAAATACAGAAAAGATATTCAATTTTTAGTTTAGATTTAAGTTCTTAACGGGTGTCAAAATACACAAATTTATAAACTGCAATAAAACTCATGCTGATCATATCCTTTGCTATCTTGCAAATTTAAACCCACGTAGGATGCACTAAAGGAAAATTCAGGGACCGAATGGGGCACATTACAGTCTTAATAATGGGATTGTAAAAGCATTGGGCTCAAAAAAACATTTTTTCCACAAAAATGACAGTTTGGTACCTTTAATTTTATGAAAGGGTTTTAAAGAAAACCATAAAAAGGTGGGAGCAGAGAATAAATTTCGTAACCATGCAGTTTTTGGATTTAAACCTACATACTAGATGCCTTTAAGGTTTAAATTTAAGAATGACCTTTTGTATTTTTATTAATTTAAGGCTTTTACTCATTTATCGTTTTTTTTTATATTTAGGGGGCATTTAGGGCAACATGTATGAAAGGGCTGCGCCTTTTTGGAGTTTTTTGTACAAACAAAATGTATGAAAGGTGCCTCCAAAAATTGGTGCGATAAGTCCCTTTGTAATGCGCCAAAAACACTTTTTAATGCAACAAAGATTTGGTTTGTTTGGGGGATCGCAAAACATTCATGAAGTGACACATTTATGATTCTTTTATGCAAAAATGTAGCAAAACAGCCCGTTAGAACAGCAGCCAAGTTAAAAAGGGGGTGCCGACCCAGACTTGTCATTTTGGGCAAGCTGCACCTGAAAAGTATGGGTGAAAAAGAACAGGTTCATACTTCTGGGGCAGTTTAAATCCTTTAAAAGGTTTTTGAGTGGCCCGTCAGTACCAAAAATTCATACCATTGCCCATAGTATCAATACCAAATTATCCCGCAAATTTTTGAAAAAATTTCTGCATCAACATAAAATAAAAATCTGAACGCTCCCCCTTTAAAAGCTTTGGTGTAAAGCCCCTCATAAAAGGGGGGTTTCCAGCTGGGTATTCCACAGCTTTCTTCTTTTGTTGTAATGAACCCGGGAAAAACCCCTTTCAGGGAGGGGGATACAACCAAGTTTAGTTTTTAAACACATTGAGGTTTGCGTTGGTTATGTTGTGAGAAGGGCTAAATTGCCCAAAAAGCCTAAGCGTATTTGTAACTAACATTACCCTATAGTTTTACTTTGGTATGTAATAAAAGCGATCTGTCCAGGCGTGGTGTTGCTTTTTATACTTTTTGGTTTTGAAGGATTTCTGATATATTTCAGCTGGTAATGACGCTTCCAGGAAGCACACAACAACCCTTTTCCCCCATGGCAAAAATTCTTTGGTTTCAACAATGTGGTGAGACCTTTTTTCTGGACTTTTTTTAACACATTCTGTCTGTGATATTGTGGCCCAACAAAAGTTTTTCCCTTTAGAAATTCACAAAGTTTGTATTTTGTACAAAGGGTTATGTAAAAATCATATCTATATTAAAGAGTATTGTAGCTATTTCCAAAAAGTTGTCTTTTAGAGGCAAAGGCAGGTAAAGGGGAAAAACATAAAATCCTCATGTAGGGGCTGCACATTTCAGGTTTTTTCTGCAGACATCCAGTTGGGGTTGTAAAAAACCGCAATAGGCCCCTGCTGTTTCCACATGCTGTTGGTTTTCCCAAGAGTTTTTTCCCTTGGTATGTTTGGGTTTGGTGGTTTGACATCGTTTTTTGGACAGTACTCTTTCCAAGTAATTTGTTGTTGCTTAAAAAGTAGGGTAGAAAAAAATTTTCCCATCTTGTGGTTGAACAAAGCCATGTCTTTAGTAAAAAGAAAAAATTTTCTGCTGTTTTTGTAAAAATAAAGGGGACTGTGGTACCACAAAAACCCTTAGATGCCGTTCTGACCTATCTGCGCATTTAGATGTCTTTTTAAAACTGCCCTTAGGTTTAGTAAATAACAGTGATATATATACAGGTTTGCGGGCTGTGTCTCAATAGGTCACAGGCCCTTTACCACATGGGAAATGTTGCTATATCCATGGGGTTTCAGTGTCTGGAGATACATGGTAAGGGGAAGTGAGCCTAGCCTAACAAGAAGTAGGTAAAGGGGAATTTTATTGGCCCAAGGGCGTAATAGAGAAGCCTGGGCCCCATAAAAATTTTGGATGGGCAATACCACAAAAAATTTACCGGGGGCCCCTTAAGTATGCAATTCTAGACCTAAAGTTTTATTCATTATATATTCATCTTTAAAAGACTTCTGGAAAGGGGCAATAAATAATAAAATTTAATTTTATTAATTTTAGTTAAAAAACGTGGAAAATGATAAAATGTTACATATAAAACAGAGCAATATTTTAAACCACGAGTATTTTAAGCCACAAAATTTATGTATAGCCCCTTGTAGTGAGATGAAAAGGGTAATAAGGGGAGAGTGAGAGGATTTAATTCAATAGTCCCCACACCCCTATGCAGGGCCCTTTTATGAAAATGCTTATTTACACTAATTACGGGTGAAGGTCCGATAAGGCGACCCTGTCCGGAACCCTTTCCCTGCAAAAATATCCCTATTTAACCTACTCAAAATGGCACCCAAAGTGTGTTAATAGATATTTTGGAAAAAATGGGGAAAAAAAATTTTTTGTAAAAAACAGCACTACATTGTGTGTGCAGACCAAACACAAATGGCTCCAACATGTTTTGGTACCCACTTTTCCTCATCAGGGGCCCGGGGATCAGTAGGTGTGAGAGATGTAAAAAAAACAATTTTAACACACATACACACATCAAAATACGTTTAGGGGGAAAGGTGTCCCTTTGTTGAACAGAACAAACTTACCCTTTTAAACAGGGGAAACAAT
>JAODAL010030766.1:0-49449 GCA_025379985.1 Phyllomedusa bahiana
GGGGGGTTCCTGGTAAATGGGGCATAACCGGGCAACAGAGGGGGCACTCCCTGGCTACTAAAGGGGGTACACCTGGGCTACAATGGGGGGGTCTACCTGGCAACAGAGGGGCACTACCTGGCAACAGAGGGGGCACTACCTGGCTACAATGGGATCTACCTGGCAACAGAGGGGACACTACCTGGCTAACACAGGGGGGCACTACCTGGCTAACAATGGGGGGTCTACCTGGCAACAGAGGGGCACTACCTGGCAACAGAGGGGCACTACCTGGCTAACAATGGCGGCACAACCTGGCTAACAATGGGGCACTACCTGGCAACAATGGGGGCACTACCTGGATACAATGGGGGCACTACCTGGATACTAATGGGGGTACTACCTGGCTACAATGGGGGCACTACGTGGCTACAATGGGGGGTCTACCTTGCTACAAGGGGGGGTATACCTGGCAACAGAGGGGGCACTACCTGGCTACAATGGGGGGTACTCCTGGCAACAATTGGGGCACTACCTGGCTACTAATGGGGGCACTACCTGGCTACTATAGGGGGTACTACCTGGCTACAATGGGGCACTACTGGTACAAGGGGGTCTACCTTGCAACAGGGGCTTATGCAAGGGGGGCACTACCTGGCTACAATGGGGGTACTACCTGGCTACAATGGGGGCACTACCTGGCTACTAAGGGGATACTACCTGGCTAAAGGGGGCACTACCTGGCACAATGGGGGCACTACCTTGGCTAACATGGAGGCACTACCTGGCTAAACGATGGGGCACTACCTGGCTAACGAGGGGGCACTACCTGGCTAACCATTGGGGCATCTACCTGGCAACAGAGGGGGCACTACCTGGCTAAGAGGGCATACTGGCAACAATGGGGGCATCTACCTGGCAACAGAGGGGGCACTACCTGGAAAGCAATGGGGCATCTACCTGGCCAACAGAGGGGGCACTACCTGGCAAACAATGGGGGCATCTACCTGCCAAAAAAAGGGGGGCATCTACCTGGCTACAAATTTGGCTCTACCTGGCTACAAGAACGGGCATCTATTTGGCTACAAGGGGGCATCTACCTGCCTGTAAGGGGCACACTCCTGGTTATGGGGGCTACTACCTGGCTATAAGGGCATCTACCTGGCTTTCTTCCAAAGCCGTTATGCAGTTAGGTGGAGTGGGTGTGGCTTTTTGAAGGGGCGTGGCATACCGTCAAGATGTGCGTGTTGACAACTATGGTATAAAATCACATTTGTCACTTGAAAATAATTTTTATGATGCGTTGTTCTAAGATCTATCATATTTTTACTTTTTTAGCACTGGAGCTGTTTAAGGCCGGGTCTACACAGGGATGTTAAAATGCAGTCCAAAATCCGACAGCATCTTAACATTGCTGTACCGCGGATATTGGGACGGGTTTGAGCTAAAACCAGTGGTCGCAATCTTGGCAGCAACTTGGCGGAAGAGATGACATTTTCTCTCTTCCGCCATACGGATGGCAGTTTAGGAATCCTCAGTTTCTATTCAGGTCAGTGGGAATGGGTTTTATTTTCGGTTTTAAATCCATGCAGATTCTGACTTAAAATACTCCTAGTGTGGACAGGGCCTAAGGGTATGTGCACCTGGCACCTTGCAGGCTGTATTACAGGGTGTAATTACGCTGCAAAACACCCCAAAATACGTCCTACAGCTGTGGCATCCTGACTGCAGAGATCAGAGGTTGCACAGCTTCTTCTGAAACCATGGGATCCCTGCTGCTTAACCCCCTAAATGCCATGGTCATTAGCAGCTGAGGCATCTGGGGGTTAAACAGCAGGATCCTGAGATTGTGCAGCTTCTGAAGCCACACAATATGTTTAGTGCTGGTGAGTGCAGCAGCCCCTCCTCCATACTGCACAATGGTCATTAGATGACAGAGGACTTACATGAAGTGTCCCTGCACTGCTGGCTCTGTCCTTTTGGTTCACAAGTGGCAGGAGCACCTTGAGCAGTACTAGCAGGATGGTGCTCTAGTATGGGCACTCTCCTCCATTCAGCCTGACCAGGGGGCGGGGCGAAGCGGGATCAGGGGGCGGGGCTGTACATGGTGCCGTGTCTGCCTTGCACAGCACGGCTGTGCTTCTAGTCCCTACTCCACATCCCAGCCGTGGCAGTGTTGTCTTAAGGCAGACAGCACTAGCGCAAACCACCACCCCCACTGTTCACTACCACAGGAGCTTAACGCACCTCCGTCCTGCCGCAGATCCTGTCAATCACCCCTCCGTTCTCGTATCGAGAACTATTCTCTCCTACAGAGGCGGCCCACAGACACAACGGCCCGGCGGGCACCTGCCCGGTAGCACAGATTAGCAGTCCGGGCCTGCCAGCATGTACTTCTAAAACACTGACAGCCGCCTCCCATTCGCTCTCAAGTCTAGTGCCATGTCAATTGTTTTCCCTGCCAGTATTGTACGCCGGGGGAAACGTCAGGTATTTATAGCTCTCAATGAGAGCTATAAAATTACTGTTATTGCAAGGCGTATTTCTTGCATATTGCAGTGTAATTATGCGCCAAAATACGCCCTGCAATTACACCGTGTGCACATACCTTTATTCCTTGCATATACCTTACTAGAACAGCTTTGTAATTTGGACTCTGTCTGCCTAATACAGTTAACTATTTACATAATTGAGTGCTGTGGACTGTTGTTTGTGATATATGGTTTAATACAATTATAATATCCCCTCCACTTGCAGCAACCAATTTAAACTAGAATGCCAGACATTTCTATTTCATCATTATTATAGCTATAATTATGAGAAAAAAGGTAAACCCTATTTGAATTCTATGACTTAAAAGGGGTTGTCTCGTTACCACAGTTGGGCTCCTTTTATGCTGGTTGCCAAACAGTGCTTGTGAAATGGAGGGGCGTGTTTCTCCTCCTAGCAGGGAGTATCTTCACTCTCTGCCCCCACAGTGTGCATGCAAGGGTTCCTTCTGTGTGAGCTGGGGGAAGGGAGAGGTTCTCAGCTGTCATTGGAATCATTGAAAGTGAAAAGCTAAGTGTAACTTGGTACCTTAGATCTAAATTTCTCGCTCTCTCTACATACTTTGTAACTAGAATGGGCATTTGACATTCAGGACGCTGGGAAAAATGGGTGATTTTTTTTCTGTCTCTCTCTCTCACACAGTGATATATCCTTCAGATTATTACACCTCTGACCTCTACAGATCTGCAGAACAAAGCTATAAGCTTTATCTTTTTGTGTTTACATGGGACTGCACATCTATCTCACAGGTGGTTTACATAGGACCTCACATCTGTCTCACAAAAGTGTTTTTTACGTGGGACTGCACAGTACAGCTGTGTTCTCTCTCTGTATGTAATTTGCGGGGACTGCACATCTTACATGGGACTGTTGTGTACAGTTGTGTTCTCTGTTTCTGATTTACGCACAAACATGATTTACATGGGTCTGCACATATGTGACACAAACTTGTTTTACGTGGGACTGCAGAGTACAGCTGTGTTCTCTCTGTATGTAATTTGCATGGGAATGCACATCTTACATGGGACTGCTATGTTCTCTATTTCTGTTTTATGTGGGACTGCAAATGAAATTTATGTGGGTCTGCCGATGTAAGACTGCACATCTTGCATGGGACTGCTGTGTTTTCTGTCGCTGTTTTGTGTGGGACTGCACATCATATTTACATAGGCCTGCCAATATCTCTCTCTCTCTCTCTCTCTCTCCTCTCTCTCCCCTCTCTCTCCTCTCGTCCGCGATCTGTTCACTACATCAACCTAGCCTGCACGTTCTCGTCCGCGACCTTGAACCACTTTGGCTGGGGTTTCTGGGAGGCTTTTGGAGGGGTGGGGACAGGCTAAGACTGGCCCACAGTGGAGCAGAGAAAACCCCTGTAGGGACCCTGGGCAAGATGGGCCACTGAGATTAGTAGACCTGGGGCTGCTTTTCAGGGAGAAAGGCAGAGAAAAAGAGGCAAAAAGCAAGAGGGATGAGCTGTATGTGCAGTCATGTACAGTAGCTGTAGGGTGGGCCCCAAGAACTAACTTCCCTGGTGGGCCCCAAGAATCAACTCCACTGGACGGCACCGAGCACCCCAGTCCAGCACTTGATTGGGAGAGTTGCCGAGTATGGTATATTATTAGCTCTATGCCTGTTCCATGCATGCACTTCTTCATGATAAAGTCTAATTTAATTATTTTATCTCATACTGCTTTATGAACACCTTTGTAACCTTAGAGACTACAACCTGAATGACTTACTATCTGTTTCATGCAGTCATATTGCTATTGCCCACAGCTGCACATGTTTACATTTTACTTATATAGAGGTTTTATACTTTTGTTTATTTATTGGATTGATTCTTTTTTGAGTTTTATACTTTATACGCTGTTAATTCATATATAGTGATTTTCTTTCTGACCCCATGAACCTATTAATTATTTGTTCCAGGTCATGGATCCCTATGTAATGTGCATTTTATGTTTTTATGTTATGAATCTAATGAAAAAATCAGATCAGCTTGTTTCTGATGCTGCTTATTTGTATGCTCCAGAATTTGTCTTCTAAAAACAGGGGAACATCTGTCCTTGAGGAGAGCACCGAAAGAACGGCGTGTAGAGTTATGTATTGCCTTTTTGCCCTCTAATAAGCATCTGCATATCACAAGGCATTATGGGAAAGGAGCTGAGAAGTCCAAGCGCCCTCCATTGGATGTAACAAATCCTCAATTTGCTTTTGACCCACCGGGTCTTGAGAAAGCAAAAAGGATTTTAGCCAAGCCAGTATGTCTCATCTGCAGACAACGCTGTTTTGGGATTTTTGTCCCTCATCAGTGCAGAGCAGAGCGATACTGGCTGGCTGTGTGGGAGGCAATGAGTGGCTCAGAAAGGGAAACATCTCTCCTTGAGCTTCTCAGTTCCTTTCCAATGATGCCTTGTGATATGCAGATGCTCAGTAGAGGGCTAAAAGGCAATACATAACTCTACAAGCCGTTCGTTCGGTGCTCTCCTTAAGGAGAGATCTTTCCTTCCTTAGCCACTCATTGCCTCCCACACAGTCAGCAGGTATCGCTCTGCTCTGCACTGATGAGGAACAATAATCAAGAAACAGCTGTCTGCAGATGAGAGATACTGGCTTGGCTAAAAACCTTTTTGCTTTCTCAAGACCTGGTGGGTCAAAAGCAGATTGAGGATTTGTTACATCCAATAGAGGGCACTTAGGCTTCTCAGCTCTTTTCCCATAATGTCTTCTAAAAACAGCACCATTAGGGCTTGTCCCCACAGTAAGGGTTTTTGGATGATTTTACAGACGGATTTCGGTCTTGAAAACCGTCTGTAAACTGACTGTCAACCCCTAAAATGGACTTCTATGGAAAACCCACGCAGCTGACCCAACTGCACAGATTTTCCGCCAGACTTTTTTTAGGCCACCGGCAGTTCGAAAGACATTGAGCATGTTCATTCTGGTTTCGGGTAGAATATGAACAAGTCAATGCGAAGGGAAAGGGCTTTACTCTGCAAACAGCAGAACAAAAACAGCGCAGATACCGGTCGGATAATCTGACTGTTATTTGCTCTTTGCCGTGGGGACGGGCCCTAACTGTCAAAAAGTTGCACATGGTATTGCAGCTTAATCCCATTACCATAAATGTTTTTGGAAGAAAGCTGCAATGCCTTTATCATCCTGTACATCCCTTTAACCCCTTAAGCCGAACGCCTGAAAAGTAGTTAATGACCAGAACATTTTTTTTAGTTTTTGCCTCCTTGCATTTCAAGAGTTATAACTTTTTATTTTTTCAATGACCCAGTTGTATGAGGCCTCGTTTTATTCAAGACAAGTTGTACTTTATGGGGGAATAGTTTAAGTCCACTTATAAATAATTGCAGTACTTTTTTATTTATTTTTTATCTTTTTTGTTTTTTTTAATTTTTTTTACATCATTCACATTTCACAATTAATAACTTGTCAGATTAATTCTACAGGTCATTATGGTCGTGTGGATACCTAATATGTGTAGGTTTTTTTGTGTGTGTAATTTATGCACAATTATTTTTTACTAAATATTTACCGTATTTTTCGGACTATAAGGCGCACATAAAAGCCTATGATTTTCTCAGAAATCGAAAGTGCGCCTAAGGCCGTGTTCACACGGCTTATTCCCGACGGATTTGTGAGCCGGATTGCGCTCACAAATCCAGCTTGAATAAGGGGCGGGACGGGGGCAGGGCCGGAGCGCGGCAGGGGCGCCGCTCCCCGACCCATAGACAATGCATTGTATGCGGCGTAAATAATGTTCATGTCACTTTCTCCCCCCGCGGCGGATTCACCGAGCGGGGAGGAGCGACGGAATCCACTGTTCTCTATGAGAGCAGTGGATTACCGTAATTACTCCGACGGATTGGCGCCGTACTGCAGCGCAAATCTGGCGCGGAGTACGGCGCCAATCCGCGGAGAAATAAGCCGTGTGAACGAGGCCTTATAGTCCGATGCGCCTTATATATGAATCAATTCTTCACTTGGGTTTTGTTCAGAACGTATTTACAGCTAATTTAGTGACACTTATTTGTAACTGATTTGTAACTGATTTCCGATCGTAAATACGTTCCGAAGTCAGTTACAAATCAGTTGCAAATAAGTGTCACTAAGGCTATGTTCACGCAGCTGATTTCAGAACTGATTCACGTCGGATTTCCGACGTAAATACGTTCTGAAATCAGTTGAAAATCAGTTGCAAATAAGCTTCACTAAGTGTGAAACGTATTTCGCGATACGGCACGGAAATATGTACATGTATTGACTTTTGTTACAACTTTACAAGTTGAGAGTTAGGCCGTGTTCACACGGCTTATTCCCGATGGATTTGTGAGCCGTATTGAGCTCACAAATCCGCCGTGAATAAGGGGCGGGACGGGGGCGGGGCCGGAGCGCGGCGGGGGCGCCGCTCCCGGCCCCATACGTCCGCGCCGCAAATAATGTGCATGTCACTTTCTCCCCCGCGGCGGATTTGCCGAGCGGGGAGGAGCGACGGAATCCACTGTTCTCTATGAGAGCAGTGGATTACCGTAATGACAGGGACAGATTGGCGGCGTACTGAAGCGCAAATCCAGCGTGGAGTACGGCGCCAATCCGTGCCCAAATAAGCCGTGTGAACGAGGCCTTATTGTGAAAGTGTTGAATGAAGCTTGGCTTGCGGTCTGAGCTTTGTTTCTTTTAATGTGCCACGCCTTATAATCCGGTGCGCCTTATATATGAACCAAGAAGACTTAACAGGCGCTCATTGATAATGCGCCTTATAATCCGGTGCGCCTTATAGTCCGAAAAATACAGTATTTTTATTTTTTTTTTTTTTTTTTTTTTTTCTTACACTTTTTCGGGGTTTTTTTTAACTATTTTTTTTACTTCCATGAAGGGAGAACTGTTTTACATTTTAATTTTTTTTTTTTTTACACTTAGTAATGTATTAGCATATTCATATATACTAATACATTATAATCTGTGTCACTTTGACACAAGCAGTGATCAGCCACACACAGTGTGTCCAGTCACTGGCTTCATACACAGACAGCTCTGGGGCCACTCTAGGTCCCCAGGGCTGACTGTGCAGCCGTCCCCTGGGCTCTGTCAGGTTGCTGGGTGTTCTGATCACCAGACAGAGCAGGGGAACCCTTTGATTGCGCTGCAGTAACGCACCACCGCAGTCAAAGTGTTAAAGCACCGGGTTTCGGAGGTTTCCTCTGCTGCCCGGTGCTCGCAGGACATGCTCTGGGATTGGGGCTGTGTAGAACAGCTCCAATCCTAGTGCAATTGCGGCGCGGGGCGCTGCAAATTCCGATGTCTGCAGCGACGCCAAAAGACTTCGCTGCAGACGAACAACATGCACAGGCTGCCGTCAAAAGACGGTGCGCGGTCGTTAAGGAGTTAAACAGGTTTCTGATGGATTTATACCCATGTATCATGAGAATCTATTTTGAAGAGAAACTCTTTATTTTTGGTTACAGAACAAACAGAAATAAAAAACAGTTTTTCTCATGCATTTTAAGCTGGGCGTCAAGATGTCGCCTCCAGTGTAATGATTAAAGAAATACGTTACTGTTATATTTTATGCATTTTATTCATTGTATATTGATATTGTTTTGGCTTCTTGCAGGATTGCATTTGTAAATTCATGAAATTTACTACACGGGAAGTTGTGAGACATGGTGTGAATACAAGATTTGTGTACTTTGTGGTTTGAGGCGTAGTCACTAAAGGAACATCAAAAAATGAGACGTTTGAGGTTCACTGCAATGCATGGCTCTGACAGTAGCAATCAGGAGGCAAGGGACAGGCTGCCTGACACAGATTTATATAATGATTTCCTATCTGATTTACTGCAAACTCAGTTCCCATGCTGAGTACTGGAGGAGACCGAAATCAAAAGAGTAAAATAACATGTTACAGGATAAAATTTTACATTAAAAAAAAAAAAAAAAAGTTGAGGGGAAAAATAGACAGTGATGAGATACACAGAACACGTACATGTCAGCTGCATGGATATGGCTAAGAAATAAGCAGAAAACAAGTCACAGAAATCGCAGTGACATTTAAAGGATCAATCAAATACAAAAAGATGAATTTTCCATGGCACATAGTCGTATTTGGACCCTTAATATGGCATAAAAATCTATAGAATCATAATATACCTCTATGTACCACTGATTTTAGTGGATACACATAGAGATTTTTTTTTATAAATTCCTAATTTAATAATGGTTGCATGGGTTGCATGGTTTGAAGCAGAGTGCAAAATTTGGAAAAATGGACAATCACTCTAAATCCAGACAGAACATTGGATCAAATAACCCGAGAGTCTTATGGCAAAACTTGTACTAGAGCTCTATTATACCCTGACCACCATCAGCAGCAAATGAGTTCATAAAATGTCTTCACTTTGCTTGTTTCCTTGGTATTTCTTTTCTTTGTGTTCTCTCCCATGTCTATTGCCCCCATGTATTATCTCTCCCTCCACCACAACCCAAAATGATTGTTAATTCCCCTTCCCCCTATGCAGTGCTTTTTAGAATGATATAGGGCATTGTCATCTCTTCCCCAAAGTAGCTGGAACACTTGTAGTTACTGTAAGGACCATGACCCCTCCCATGACCCCCCCCCCCAGCTCTACTAACGTCACCCAATATTCACTCAGTTATTGCAGGCTTCAAGACTTCACCTAAGCTCTCCCACTTCTCAACACATGTCATTGAGGAAGCGCTCAATTAAACACAAGCAGCAGGGACTCAGAGCCTCAAAGGGTCCTCAGTAAGCTCATTAGCACCTTGGCCAGTGCTCCGAGGAGCAGAGCATCAAAGAGAAGGGCGAGTCACAGCGGAGTCGGGATTTCATAAGGAATTATGGAATAACCGTGCATCACAGGCACACCCCAGTTGCATAGCTGTCACTCCCGTGTTTGTAGGAGCCACAGGCAGGGAGAAACAGGTATCTGGTACCTGGAACAAAGCAGCAATCCAGTGTTTGGTACCCAGTCGTAGCTTGGACCCACCCGGTTCTGATAGTACCAGGAGCATGAAACTGCCCTGCCTCAATATTGTCCGTTTCGTGTCCGAAGCTAGTAATAGCATGGCCTTGCAAGGGAGGAGTTTGACTGTCCCAGGGGTGTGACAGGAGTGTGACGTGAGATGTTAGCGGTCTGTAGCCCCACCCACCCGGCAGTTGCTTCTGCTGTGAGCTCTGCTGAATACTCCTCATCTCTGCTCAATTAAACCTCCATAACCCTGCCATCCACCCTGCTGGGTTCCAGAATCTGTTGCCTGAACTCCTGAGGAACGTTTTGAGCCCTCCGGTGACCGACTACACAGTACAGAACTAAAGATTCATCTGATCTGTATCTGTGGCCTACCAGTCAAGTGCAGCCAGCAAGGTAACACTCCATCTTTGGGCACTCCCCCCTCTGGTGCCTGCAGCACTGTACACAGACTTCCAGGAGCTCACTTGCTATCTCTGGTCCTGGGCTAAGGTTGTGGACTGCACTAATCCTTGCCTTTCTAGCACCTGGTCAGCCTAACACTCTGACCTGAGGCAAGTTGGGAAAACTGACTGAAGCTGTTGGTCCCATCACAGTCTTGCCTCCAGCTACAGCTTCACACGCTGTCCTACCAACGTGGAGCTCTGAGCAGCTGCCTGAGACTGCGATCTCTGATGCGCTTGTGCCTTCTTAAGCTCTGACGTGCTTGTCTGCTGGCAGCACATCCGCCATTTCAGTCTGGGACTCCCAGCACAGCACGGTCCGTGGTGAACTCCTATACTCGCCAGCCCTGTTTACATAGTGCCTGGTCTCAAAATTCATAAAGCCTGCAATTTCCCCCCGCCGCAGCAAGTCCCCTGAAACAAGATAGACACTCCACAGCAGACTCTGCATTCCAGGCAGACTCTGTCTCATACATCTGTTCCAATACAGTTGCAGATTAAAAAAAAAAATTTTTTACTGACCTTGAGCGCCTCCATCAACCGTCCCAGCCAGAGAGCGCCTCCATCAACCGTCCCAGCCAGAGAGCGCCTCCATCAACTGACCCAGCCAGAGAGCGCCTCCATCAACCGTCCCAGCCAGAGAGCACCTCCATCATCTGTCCCAGCCAGAAGGCCTCCATCATCTGTCCCCAGCCAGAGAGCGCCTCCATCACCTGTCCCAGCCAGAGACTGCCTCCATCACCTGTCCCAGCCAGAGACTGCCTCCATCACCTGTCCCAGCCAGAGACTGCCTCCATCACCTGTCCCAGCCAGAGAGCGCCTCCATCAACTGTCCCAGCCAGAGAGCGCCTCCATCAACTGTCCCAGCCAGGGAGCGCCTCCATCAACTGTCCCAGCCGAGAGCGCCTCCATCAACTGTCCCAGCCAGAACGCGCCTCCATCAACTGTCCCAGCCAGAGAGCGCCTCCATCAACTGTCCCAGCCAGAGAGTGCCTCCATCAACTGTCCCAGCCAGAGAGCGCCTCCATCAACTGTCCCAGCCAGAGAGCGCCTCCATCACCTGTCCCAGCCAGACATCTAACTGTCCAACTGTGATCTAACACTATGCTCTTCTTTTCCCTCATCATCGCTATCTCCACTCTCCTCACACTTACTGCTTATCCCCAAACTCCCTCGCTGGACAATGAACTCTACATCTCCCCCTGCATTCTACCCTCACACCTGTCTGCCGCCACCAACCTCTTCCTCACTGTTAATGCCCTCCGCACCAAACAAACCCTGCCAAACTACAGTCTATCCTACTGCCACCTACTCACCCTCTCACTGCTCCTTCTGGCTTCCGGGGACATATCCCCCAACCCAGGGCCCCCCCAGCACATTCCCACCATAGTCTCTGCCTCCTCGAACAGACTCACCACTACTAATTCCGCTAATCCCTTCAACCAGATACACATCCCTCTGACCCGTGCTCCCCAAAACCTCTCCTTGGAGCTCTCGGGAATGGCGGTCTGTTTTGTAATAAACTCTCATACATACATGACTTGTTCATCTCACGCAACCTACTCTTCCTTGGTCTGACTGAAACCTGGCTGACCCCCTCTGACACAGTCTCCCCTGCCGCACTCTCTTTTAGCGGCCTCCAACTTACCCACCCCTCCTCGCCCCTGGTAACAAGCATGGTGAGGCGTCGGCCTCTTCCTGTCTGACACCTGCTCCGTTGTCCCCGCTCCACCTCTCCCTTCCCTCACACTCTTCTCCTTTTGAGGTGCACTCTGTCTGCATCTTCGCCCCCTCCAACCTCCAAGTGGCTGTTGTCCCACCGACCGCCAGGGCCCCGCCACTGCCTTTTTTTGACCACTTGCTTCCTGGCTTCTCCACTTTCTTTCCACCGACATCCCCACTATCATCATGGGGGACTTCAACATCCCAATCGACACCCCCCACGTCTGCTTCCAACAAACTCCCTTTTACTGTGCTTTCCCCCTTCAAAACCCCTCCCAATGGACCTCAGGAGCCACTCACAAAGATGGACACACACTGGACCTCATCTACACCCGCCTCTGCCCCCTATCTTACATCTCTAACTCTCCACACACTATATCTCACCACAACCTGCTTACCTTCACCACTATCCCCTCCCCACCTGCTCCTCCTGTCTCATACCAGTACGACCCGCAGGAATCTACAAAACCTCAACCCCACACTCTCTCTGACTTTTTACACCTCTTTCAACTATCACCTCATTCAATGAACCAGACGCAGCCACCACTTTCTACAACCATACAAAACATCCCACCGCCCTTGACTTTAGTCGCTCCTTTTCACACACAACAGAACCCGCAAAATCAACGACAACCCTGGCAACACAGACTCTACCAAACAGCTGAGACAGCTTTCCCGAATTGCTGAACGCTGCTGGAAGAAAACTCACTCCATTGATGACTTTGCCTTATACAAACACTCACTGCAGACATTTAAGGTCCGCCAACTCGCCTCAGCCAAACAGAACTATTTCACCACTCTCATATCCTCCCTGTCCACAACCCAGACAATTATTCAAAACCTTCGACCTCTTCTCCGTCCACTAACAACCCCCTCCCCCATCCCTCCTTTCAGCAGATGACTTTGCCATTTACTTCCTCCAGAAGATCAACCTCATCAGAGAAAACTTCAGCCCACAGTCCCCCACCTCTCCCTTACCCTTGCAACCTGCTCTTCCCCCTTAACTTGCTTCCCACGGTCACTCATGACAAGCTCTCCTCCTTACTGTCCAAATCCAACCTCACTACCTGTAGTCTTGACCCACTGCCATCCCCCCCCATCCCAGACCTCAGTGCTTCTATCATCCCAGCACTCACCCATCTCTTCAACCTATCAATAACCTCTGGCATCTTCCCTTCTGCCTTTAAACATGCTACTATCACTCCAAACCTAAAAAAAAAAACCCTTGACCCCTCTTCTCTGTCCAACTATCGCCCCCTCTCCCCTGCTCCCTTTTGCTTTTAAACTAACCCCCGAGCAGCAACGTCTATCTTAGCTGTCCTCCCCCCTCTCCTCCAACTCTTTCTTGACCCCCTACAATCTGGTTTTCGACCCCACCACTCTACCGAAACTGCCCTAACCAAAGTCACTAATGATCTAGTAACTGCTAAAGCCTCATGCCACTACTCTGTGCTCCTCCTCTTTGGACCTGTCCTCTGCCCTTTTACACTGTCGACCATTCCCCTCCTGCTACAAATCCACACCTCCCTCGGCATCACGAACTTGGCTCTTTCCTGGATCTCCTCGTACCTCACTGATCGACTTTCAGCGTCTCTCATTCTTGCCCACCTCCTCCCCCCGGCCACTCTCTGTTGGGGTCCCCCAAGGGTCAGTCCTGGGGCCACCTATCTTTTCTATCTACACCCTTGGCCTCGGTCACTCATAGCCTCACATGGCTTTCATTACCACCTGTATGCTGAGATACCAACTCTAATCTCTGGCCCAATGTCACTTCTCTACTCTCCCGGATCCCTGACTGTCGTCCTCCATTTCCTCCTTCTTCTCATCACGTCCCTAAAAAATAAATGTGGAGAAAAAAAGAACTCATCATCTTTCCACCCTCCAACTCTACCCCTGCCCCTGATCTCTCTATTCCAGTCAACGGCTCTACACTTTCACCGGGCCCACAAATCCGCTGTCTTGGGTAATCCTCGACTCTGCTTTATCTTTCAAACACACATCCAAACCCTCACCTCTGCCGCCGCCTCCACCTGAAAAACATCTCTCGCATCCGCTCAGTCCTCGGCTGTGACACTACAAAAATGCTGGTCCATGCCCTGTCATCTCCCGCCTAGACTACTCAACATCCTTTTCAGTGGCCTCCCAGCTAGCACCCTCGCTCCCCTCCAATCCATCCTTAACTCTGCTGCCCGTCTTATCCACCTCTCTCCTCGCTACTTCCTCTGCCTCTCCCCTCTGCCAATCCCTTCAAATGGGTTTCCCATTGCCCAGCGAATTCATTTCAAGCTACTAACCATGAAACCCACAAGGCTCTCCATGACCCTCTCCCCTCCATACAAACTCTGCCCTAATTTCCAAATATCTCCCCCCACGCACTCTCCGCTCCTCACAGGACCTTCTCCTCTGCTCTCCCCTTATCAGCTCCCCACACAACCGTCTCCAAGACTTCTCCCGTGCTTCACCCACACTCTGGAACTCACTGCCCCAACACATCAGACTCTCCTCCACTTTCACCAGCTTCAAAAGCAACCTGAAAACCCATTTCTTCAGGCTTGCCTATAACCTTCACTAAACTTGTCACTACTTCCTCCACAGACATGTCTGGCCCCTCACCTCCTGTCTCTTTCCCCCTCCTTGTAGATTGTAAGCCCTCGCGGGGAAGGGTCCTCTCTCCCTCTGTCGTGCCAATTGTCATTATCCCTATCACTGTACTCGTTTGACTTATGTAATGTATGTAACCCCCTCGAATGTACAGCGCCCTGGAATCAATGGCGCTTTAAAATAAAAAATATTAATAATAATAATAATAATAATAATAATAATAATAATGTTCCAGTACAGTTTAAAGTGAAAGCCCACCTGGGCCCAGCGTTGTATCTTTTGGACAGGGGTACATGCACAGGCATGCCAGGAGCATCCCAACAGGACCAGTAGACCACATTCACACCCCATGTGTGCCCAGCACAAGGCCAACCTGAGGTAGACACATCTTGCTGCTTCTTTGTCTGTACCCATATCCGTATTTGCAACTCTGACCAATATATGTATAGTTAGATCCCTGTGTATGTATTGTTTGTCTAGTGCACTCACAAGGTGATTAAAAATGTATAAACTTTGATCCTGAGCTTGTCTGTTGTCCTGATCAAGCCAAACTCACATGTCCGTCTTCTTGTTCTCGAATATATTGCTACCCAAGACAGGTTCCTGGCCTGCTTATGAGTCTGTAACGGACCAGGCTTATAACTAATGAGAAACTTGTGGCAGTCTACTGGGCTGGCAAAGTTCTGTTTCACCGAGGCAGGTAAATAGATCTCTCCCAGCCATTCAGGGTTGTAGGCAAGTGAGGTGTCCACTCGTACTCCCTGGGTCTTACTGTGCCCGTGTGGACAGGGTTTAACTGTGAAACCATATCCAGCTGACCTTGCATACCACTAGGGGGAGCGCAATATCTCGAATACACCCCAAGTCAGGTTGTTGACCCTCAAGTGGGCACGGGCCTTCCTGACAGTTACCCATATCTAGAATGATTGAATATGTCTTCTCTTCACATCACATACTAGTAGGACTGCCGTAAGTAATTTAAGGGTCCCATACAGCCTAAGGATTTGGGCCCCACCCATTATCAGTTCAAATATTGGACCATATCAGCAGACCTCTTTTTTAATTTAACCAGGGCCCCTGACAGGAGTACTGTCCATATGCCATGATAGCGCCCCTGCAAACTAGTGTTGAATTTGGGAAACATAAAAACATGCATTGAAGTCCAGCTCTATATAAATCTGGGTTTGATTTTTATGCAGGAGAACTGTAATATTACATGACAAATGCATGGCTGATCTTATAAAATAGGCACGGTTGAAGAATAATTGTACAATTTAAAGATGGCTGTGAAAGGTAGACAACAACACCAAAAGTTTCAATGGAATGGTATTACGTGGTCCATGTAAAGGACATAGCAAGCATGATCAGGGTCAAATCTAAATGTGTTGGTCCTTGAATGACAGAGTCATAGTAAGATGACTATTTAACCTACCAGTCTTCAAATCATATGTTTGCCAATATTAATGATAAGCAGAAAGCCGGATATATATTAAAGGGGTTGTCTCGCTACAAAGAATAGCTTTCAAATTGTAGGGAATACAAAATAAAGACATTTTCCAAATATATTGCTTTGTTCCTCTGTTTTCCCTAAGGAGATACAAGTGAATTTATAACCTCCCTGGCTATTTCAGTTCCCTCAGTAACCAACCTGTAAACAATTCTCCCCCTGCTGTTTGTTCAATGAGATAACAGTGAGTGATGTCATCACACAGGTCACAGCAGTGTCCTGTGCTGCTCAGCAGTAAAAAGCTTGATTTATGTAAAATAAACAGAACTGTAATTAGGGCTTTTGTTTTGGGGATCAGATAAGAAGTCCTGTTAGCAGTTTGAGAAGCTAATCTGATCTAATTAGCAACTGAAAGCACATGCAAATTAGTCAGTCTGAACCAGGAAGTGACAGAGTATTTCATTCATGCATTCTCTGAAACTCTGAAGGGAGACAACTACTTTAACTCACCGGGAAGTGACCAGTACCAATATAAGCGCTGCAGATCCATAAAATGAACAGGTTTATTTTGAAGTAACGCATTTCGTCTGGATTCACTTCATCAGACCTCATCCTGAAGTGTATCCACACGAAACGCGTTACTTAAAAATAAACCTTTAGCTAATTCAATGGATCTGCAGTGCTTATATAAGTACTGGCAACTTCCTGGTGAGTTAGTATATCCAGCTTCTGTTTATCGTTGTTTCTCCTGAAATCGAGGTGACTCAGAACAGGATCGGCCATAGAAGCCTCCTTTCTCAAAGCACAACATAACCATTTGAGCAGTTAGAAACTCACCACATTTTCTTTTAATTATTTCCAGTATCACACGAGGGTGTGCACTCTGTGTGGCGTTTGTTCTTTCTCTATTTTACATGTTCACCAATATGGCCTTGGGCTGGACAAGCACATTAGGCCTTGACTTCTCAGCTTTCCCCGATGGCCCACTTAATGTTGTTCTTCCTCTAGACTGATAGCAGCAGTAGTATGGAAAGTATGGAAAATTTCTTAACGCTGCCCCCTCATGTATATTTATATCCAAAACTAAATACAATGAAAAAAAAAATTGCAAACTATTTTGCAGCCCAATTGACAATATCTACATCTACCTTCTTGTATGAAAAATACAAAGATAAACTATGTGCTACAGAAGAAGTGAAATCTCCTACCTTGCTGTCACCTTACAATAATAGATTTAAATTATTTACTTAGAATTCCATCTTTATATATCTCTTAGCAGCACTTTTCAGAAACTCTTGCCCACATGTATGCGCATCTTAGAAAGAGAAATTGAATAATAATATATTTGCCAGTAAATGCTATATCAACAATTTTTTTATCTCTTTATTCATGAATTTTTTTTTTAAAGAAAACTGCACGTAAAAAAGTCAAAAATATAAATATTTTTCAACATGGAAAGGAGGAAATTGAGTTATTAGGCTTTATTAAAAATATAATATTTCAAGTACATCCTGGTATTTGTGACATTTTTTTCCTCATTAAAATGAAGAATGACAAAGTCAGGGAGAGAGCAGTATCTGGCCGCTTTGTATCCCCGGTTCAAAAGACGTCTGCAGCAAATTGTCCCAGTGAGACAGAATATTAAGAGCCAGAAGTGCAGGATTCCATGCAATTAATTCAGTGTACTTTCATGGCTGTCAAGGTCTATGGGACCAAATGATTGAGATTTGGGATCTTAGCACAATTTTTCCACTCTAACGAAGTCATTCTGATTTCAGGATGGATTAGATTATTTCTCAGACCATTTAAACAAGTAGCTGGTGACTCAAGTCATCTGGAACTTGAAAATTAAAGCTGACATAATAGCATTTTATGGACGGACTGGCATTTTCTAATACATATCTCAATGACACATCACAATTTAAAGTTTTCCAAATAATATCTATTTAAAAGTACACAAAAAATGTATTAATAGTGAATGGGGTCAAGACTGGACTATCACCCAGCACAAGTGGATACCAAGTACACCCATGACTGTTGGAATATAGTATGGCCCTGCAAGAACAAAGCACAATATATAGACTTTTTTTTACTCACAGTGAATAAATCTTATCATTCTAAATCCTGGAGACAAAAGTTAAGCCTACTACTACTGACCACAAGATACCATTAATTGGGTAAGATGTTGAGACTACCAAGGCTCCGTCAATGGATTTTCTGATCAATGTAGACAAGCTTTACAGTAAGGCTTTGTTCACACGGGTTAACTGTGGGACGTAATTACGCCCCGCAGTTACGCCGTGTGGCCGGGGGCGGGACGGCAGCGGGGGAGCGAGCGGGGGGCCGGCACTTCGCCGGCCCATAGATAGTCATTGCTAGCGGCACGTATACGCCGCTAGAAAATGACATGTGAATTATCTCCCTCCTCGGCGTATACGCCGAGCAGGGAGAGGAGACATAATCCATAGTTCTCCATGAGAACTGTGGATTACCATAATGAATGGGCCGTTTTCAGCCCGTAATTTGCGCACTTCGGCGCGAAATTACGGACCGAAATACGGCCCATTTTAAGCCGTGTGAACATAGCCTAAAGGCCGTGTACAGGTGTGTATGGATCCAATGGCATCAGAATCGAAAACAAATTGTACCACTCAAAAAGTGATGAAAAGTTTGGCCAGTAATAGGAGAAAGACCTGTTCTGCTGGAACCAAGACTAAACAGGGAAACAAGTCATTCTAGGGGTTCATATCAAAACAATGAATGGAGCCCTGCTCCCCTATGACCACCATCACCAGCAAGTACATTCATAAAACGACTTCCTTTTATTCATTGTCTTTTCTTGATCCTTCATATGTCAGTATTTAGGACTAGTAATATTAAATCCCAGACATTCAAATAAATGGCAGACCATATCATACAAATATCAACTAATGGTTTCTAGCAGTCATATAACAAATGGGTGCCAGATAAAAGGCTCGATTATCGCCTTACTTTATTATAAGTGATGTCATTGACACTCTCGAAATACATTGAAATGGTCCAAACTTTATTGTCCACATTGAAAAAGACAAAAAGTTACTCATTTTGGGCCACATGTATGAAAACTGTTTAGGTCTAAAACTCACTTTGTTGCCCATAGGTTACTATGGGCAAAAAAGTGAGTTTTAGACCTAAACAGTTTTCATACATGTGGCCTTAGAATCACATGCTCAGGTCCAAGCTATAGGTGTTTCAAGATTGATTAGGCAAATAATATTATACATTCCTTAAAAAACACTCTGATCCCATCTGGGCCTTTTTTTTCCTAAATTGTTATCCAAGATAAGAGATCCTTTCAACTAAATAGCTTATTGCAATATCCATTTTATGACCCAGATATGTCATGCTGGTTACAGAATGAAGAGTAATGAAATATCTAATCAAGTTTTAGAGATACCTTATCTTGATAACATTTTATTAAGAGAGAACCATGTAGAACTGAAACATTTGGTATAAGGAAACCATAATGTTATGTGCCTAATTAATTATGCAACATCTATAACATCTATAGAATTGAGCAAGTGATTTTACCTTTTTGTATTTTTGAACATAGACAATAGAGTTTGGACTATTTTAATGTCATTGACATCAAATATATGGATCATATAATACAGCCATGAGCTGGGTAACTAGCTGGACAACTAGAATCTCTCATTTTGAGTCAGGAGTGTACCAAGAATTCATAGTGCCCCTGTCATGATTGTGCCTGACACACCCCCGGCTTTTGGCTCTGGTCGCCGGCCACGGACGTTGCGGCGAAAGCCATGGTTTCTGACATAACACCTTACAATTGTATTTTCCAGTGTGAACTTGGTCTTCCTCCCTGCATTCTTGATTGATTCCTGGCCAACGCCCGTGGTCAGGAATCTTCCAGCACTCCACTGGTTAAGCTTGCTCCTTGTTTGTTTCTGTTTATTGACAGCCCTTTGCTCCTATCAGGTCTTCTGTTACGTCCACCTATTACCTTCATCCTTTTGGTTTCTGGCAGGTATTTAAGGGCTGTTATACCTCTTCCCCTTGCCTGCTATAGGTATTTGCTCCCTGTAGTACGCCCGTTTTTTTGCCTTCTGCTCTTTAGTGTTACCTGACCTTTGGCTTGCTTCTGACTATCCTTCTGCCTCCTGTATCTGTACTGTGTCTCCCGGCTGTTAACTGACCTTTGGCTTGAACCCCGTTTCTCCCTTTGCCTCACGACTTGGTACCGCGCTGCCCGCCCAGTTACTGACTCGGACCGTCCGACTACGGCTTTTGTGTTCTTTGTTTGTTTGTCTCTGTCTGTGCACTCTGCTCAGTGTAGCCTTGAGTCTTCTGGTTGGGGCCGGCCTGTTAAGGAGTCGGGTTCCCCAAAAGGCAGGGACAGGGGCTGGGACCAGTGTCAGGGCCTCACTTGTCTGTCTCTTGGTGTGTGTCCCTGACCGGTCCCTTACAGCCCCATAACAAAATGAGATGGGGCCCCTCCACCTAATGACAATAAACTGAAACAGCAGCATAATAGTAATAATTAAAGGTATAACTAATACCATCATATGTGAGGAAACCCACATAGAAGTGCTAGAGAGCAGAAAGTCCCCAACTACTTGTTCCATACAAAAAGGAACAATGTTCTTTTATTTGAGTAGGAAACAAAAAACACTCCTATTCTTTGAGGCATGTTCACAGCTTAATGGCTGGATTAAACTGACCCCAGAAGCTGGCAACTCTGGCCCTTATGCTAACTGGGAAAAAATAACAGGTGCAGCTAATTACTTGAGCAAAAGCTCACATACCCCCACTGCTAGAGGAACAATTAGATGAAAAACTGCACACCAATTTGACACCTGTTCACACCAGCATGCAGAAAAGCCGCAGTATAATTCATGGGACAATTGCACTAATGCAAAGATACCAATAAAACAACCACTCACATACTCTCACTGCATGAGGGGCGTGATTGCTGGTACTACAATTGCATGTAATAAGGCGATACAGAAGGGTGCCATAGATACAGATACGTGTGGTACACAATGCTGGCTTACAACCTATACTATTAGATTAGGCGGGCTGCCCAGCACTTTCTAGGTGTCCAACACAAAACACAGGCACCCTCCACTCTCCAGCACTGTTGGGCAGATAAAAAATATAACATACTGGAAAAATGTTAAATATGAGGTATTAGTTGGTATGAGGGCCCCAATACACAAGCTCACAAGCCTCTTCACGGCTCCTCATGTCTTGTGAGTCCCTACAATTTACAGAAAAAAACATACAAAAAATGGGACATTACTTACTCAAAAAACAGGACCTCTCAACTTCCGGACCCCTAGCAACCGCCGTGGCTGCTATGGCTACAGTATATTTACAACCATGTTGTGATCGGCTCTCCCCTTTGGCTAATAAAGAGGGGTCCCAAGCAGGAAACACCCCCTATGATGTACATATGCCCTAACAGAGCATATGGAAAGAGTTTGCTTTAATCTAGTACATCCTTTGTGGAACAGGCATCTTCATTATATTGTATATCACTAAATAGTGAAAAACACCCAACTTAAAAATATAAAAACTTTGCTGAACCAGATGAGAGTAAAACGGAGCAAGCCTTTATTTGAGCTAGTATTTCATGTTGGTCAGTAGTAGATTAAACACACAATCCTCTAGAATGCTTTTTTTCATTTATCCTTCAAGTTGACCCTGGATATCTCTAAACAATATGTTAAGCAGTCTTGATTCGGTGACATAAATATTTTCAAAACACAACAATAAGACTCTTCACTGAGTTGAAAGCCTCAAATCAAGCGGCAAACATTTGTGCTACTCAAAGTATACAATTACAATGATACATTACAAGAGTAGAATTCCAGGCATTGATTGGGTTCAAGGCCTCAATAATTCTACACTCTAAAGAAAACCTGAGCTATATTTAGTATAGAACAAAATGTGTTCTTGTTTCATTGTATTGTAAATGTGTCTTAAAGGGATGTTTCCACCATAGACTTCCATCTCTGAGGCCTGCACCAATTTCGGGAACAGGCTCCTGAAGGTATCGGTTCAAAATAGAAAGATAGTCACGCTTGATCACAACTCTCCAATCTGTTCTAATGGACTTTCAAGTTGTGTGTTCAGCTGTACTTCAATCTTCCATACAAAAAAAAATGGGAGCGTTGTACCTAAGCAGAACTGGATCTCCATTGTGAGACAATACTTTTGGGAACCCATTCCTGAAATAGGTACAGGTCTCAAATATGGGACCCATACCTACAAGACATTGAGGGACATCCTACTGATATGTCATCAAAGTCTATGGTAGGAACAATTTCAAAAACATTAATAAACAAATAAAAGGTCAAACATCTACAATATAGGGGGACGTATGAAAACTCTGATTGGTTACTATGGGCAATGGGCCCAAATATATGGAAAGAAAGTCTTACTGCTAAACAGTTTACATACATGAGGCCCGTAGTGTTAGTAAATGTAGCAAATCAAATATATTACCGGGTATTCCGATTCCAAGCACACACCTTTACTTCTGCTTTACTTCCTGAAACAAGTCATGTGCATATATTCAGTATTATACTGAAAACTACATGAAAAGTTTCATTAAACCCTTATCTCAGTGTAGCTAAAAGAAGTGTAGCACATGCTTATTGAGTATTTTTGAGTGCTCTAGCTCTGTGCACTAATCCATGTGTGGTATGTAATCAATGATGTAAAATCCCTTGGGAAAGTAACTTTGCAGAGAGTGGACATGTGATGGTAGTTCATTAAGGAAAGTTCATTTAAAGTTGTTTGTATTGTAGATCTATGTACAACCACAATTCCTAAAAAAAAGTTGTGGTGCTATGTAAAATGTAAAGAAGTGATTTCTGAATTTCTTATAGTCATACTTTATTCACAAACCAACAAAGAAAACAGATCAGAAGTTAAAAGGTGGATTACACACACATGTCCAAATAATTAGGACATGGTTAACAAAAGATTGGAAAAGTAAGTGGAACTAATGGTCAATTAAGTAACATGACTGTGTATAAAATGAACACGTTAGAGAGGTAGCGTGTCTCTGCAGCAAAGATAGTCAGAAGTACACCAAAATGTAAACAAAACAGCATAAAAAATTTGGAAACATTATCAGAAAAATGTAACAACAGATAATTGCAAACACTTTTTGTATTCCAACACCTGCAGGTCATGATAGCATAGAAAGGAAATCTGGAGAAATTCATGTGCCAAATAGATGAGGTTAAAGGGGTTGTCTCATCTCAAAGTTTCATAGGATGCATGAATGAAATAATGCTGATTTGCTCTGTCACTTCCTGGACAAGCTGTCTGTAATTAGCATATGAGCTCCCTGTATTTAGACTTCTCTGTTTATCAGTCTAGATTAAATAAATTACCTTCTCTGAGGTCCAAAGAAGCTTCTGAGCTAATGTAAACAGTAGAGTAATTACTGTCTTTTGTCTGAAAGATCAGATAACAAAACAAGCTCACAACCTGTGTGATGAAGTCACTCCCTGCTATCAGACAGAACAAACAGCAGGGGAAAAGGAGTACACAGGTCGGTCACTTGGGAAACCTGAGAGCCCTCGAAGGTGATAAAATCACTTCACTTATAGCTCCTTAACAAAAAAAATTAACAAAGCAATATATTTGGAAAACGTCTTCATTTAGTGTTCCCTACATTTTGAAAGCTATTCTTTGTAGTGAGACAACCCCTTTAAAGATTAATTTTGAATGGTCGTGATTTATGGGCCCTAAGAAAGCACTGCACTAAAAACAGGTATGATTAAGTAATGTAAATCACTGCATGAGCTCATGATTACTTCCAGATATCATTGTCTATTAAAGCATTCCCTATTGTACGATCCAAATATACAAGTTAATGCTATATCATGCAAAAAAGAAGCCATTTATCAACACAATCCAGAAATACCGCTGTATTGTCCATGCCGAAGCTTAATTAAAGTAGACTTATTCAAAATGGAAAATTGTTTTCTGGTCAGATGAATCAAAATTTGAAACTCTGTATTAAAACTACAGATGCTTTGTCCTATTTGAGAGGAGAGGGACCATCCAGCTTGTTATCAGCACACGGTTCAATACCTTGCATTTCTTATGGTATCAGGCTACATTAGTGTCTTTAGCATAAGCAGCTTACATATCGTAAAAGGCAATATCAATTCTGAGCAGTCTAGAGAGGTTTTAGAACAACATGTGCTCCCATCTAGAAAACGTCTTTTTTAGGGAAGGCCTTGCATATTTTAGCAAGACAATGCTAAACCACAAACCAAATCCATCACAACAGCATTGCTTCATAGAAGAAGACTTCGGGTGCTGAACTGTCTGACATGTATGAACAGGGCTGCGCCAGTTTTCTGACATTCTTTAAGCCAAAAACCTATCGTAGCCCTGTTCTATAGATGTATGAATAGTCGTACCCCAAAACTTGGAACATTCTGCACCAGACACAACACTTTGAATGCGCCAAAAATGCGGAAAGAATGCACCAAAGTTTGAAGCAAAACTGTTGTTCAGATCCATACCATGGCTGAACCACATTTGCTGCATAGCACTCTTTGTACCATTGTTTGACGCATAACACTTTATGCACCAGTGTTTGGCATATAACGCTCTATCGTACATACTGTTGGATCATACACTATTAAAAACAGACATAGAGCTGGCCAGTTGACGCCAGGTTCATAGATGTCGCCCCAGGTCTTTCACCAACAGAAAATATTGGGCACATGGTGAAATAAAAAAACAGCAAAGAAGACCCAAGAATGTGGAGCAGCAAAAATCCTACAACAGACAAGAATAGGAAAACACTCATCCCCCAAAACTTTAGCAATTGGTCTCTTCACTTCCCAGATGTTTATAGACTGTTGTAAAAAGAAGAGGGTTGGTACACAATGGTAGGTATAGCCCTAGCTCAACTTTTTTGAGATATGTTGCTTCTAACAATTTCTGAGTTTATTTTTATTTAAAATTAAATGGAAAAATGTCTCATTTAAATTTATGATCTGTGTTCTATGTTTTGTTGTGAATACAATATGGCTATAAGAGATTTCCATGTGATAGATTAATCTGGAAGTTAGAATGTCCCAATGGGAACCGGATGGATGGGAGAATTCTTCTGTCAGTTTTCAAGGATAATGTATCGTTAGGATATACAGTAATACAATACAAAATAGACATACATACAGAAATTCTGGAAAACCCCTTTAGTCACCAACTACTGCCTGAATTTTCAGGAATTAAGGGCGACATGTATGATTTATGGCGCTTAGATGTCAATTTGTCTACGCATAACAATAATGTAGAATGCGACTAATTTATGAACCCGGTCTACAGTGGGTCATAAATCAGGCGGGGCTTTTCAAGCGCTGACACAACAATTTGGCTCTGGGGTAAACACTTTGAAAGTGGTTATCTGTTCCGAACTCTGTAATGCGTTGGAATAGCCATACTGAAGCTATAAAATCTCTAGCGCGTTCGGGTTCTAGTGAACCCGCCCCTCCGCATGCACGCTGAAATCAGGCCGCTCAATACAAACGTGATCGCGGGTGTGCTCTGTAATGCGCCCTGACTATTTGGAGTGGCGGGACTTTTAAACTATTTTACCCCGTGTTAACATGGTGCACTAAAAATGACTCACTAAGAATAACACGATTTTTGGTGACTAGTAAATCATTTTGTAAAATGTCACCATAAGTTGTAAATTGCTGATTATTTGCACCATTAATAGAAGACATACTGGTATAATATTACAACTAGTTGTGCTTAGTATATGTTGGTTGCTTCTTTTTTTTGTGTCTTTTTATTTTGTGCCTCTTTCTCTAGATGACCTATTTAGCCACTTCAGGTTTGTCCTTATGTTGCTTTCATAGAATTATATTAGTATACTAAAAAAAAACTGGACAGTCCGTACTAAAAGTGTATCTACCACTCTAGCTTTCTTAATAGACATTAGTTACTTGAGAGGGGGCGATTTCTCAAAAAATTCGATCCTCGCGTACACTTCGCCGACGGAATTTTACGACAAAAATAAACTTCGGTCCGACTTACTTCGGCAGTAAGTGCGTTACAAAAAAGCAGCCTATTTCCAGTTCGCCGAGCCTGAGGGTGCTCTGTTAGAAAGTGTATGTGCCATGCTTAAATATGGCAGAGGGCTTGGGTTTGGTTTCATACAATGTTGTGTTTCTTGTAGACAGCAGATGATGCCGCCGCTCTTAGAATCGCTTCACTAATAAAATTCCCTGGGCATTAAAGCGGGCAAAAACTGACCAAAAAACTGTAGCGGGGAATGTAGCCTGCTAAAGTATGGCCCAGAGGGGGGAAAGCTGGAAAAAAACACAAGCTGAGAGTCAGTGGCAACTTAGGACAGAGTGTGGAGGTGACGGCGCAGCCACAGCCGCATGTGGTAAGAGTGGGCACAAATGACATTTCTGGAGGTGGAACAACACAGGAAAGTCCACAGCTGTGGCCACAATGACTGAAGTGCGGAGGTCTCCGGCCCAGGCCGCAGTTTGAGGTCGCCGCAGTGGCACAATGGACATTCTGGAGGCTCCGTCAATAACAGTGCATTAGGCCTCAGAGTGCACCAATCACACAAGTGTGGTGGTCACGGCGGCCTGCAGTATGAGGTCAAGCAGTGGCACAATGACATTCGCGGGAGGCGGCAAAAACAGTATAAGCCACTGACGTGCACAATTCACACCAGTGTGGAGGGTCACGCAGCAGCAGTATGAGGTCAGGCAGCTGGCACAATGAGACATTATGGAGGCGGCCACAAAATAGTATTCAGGCCACCAAGCAGTGGCACAATCACACAGTCTGGAGGTCACGGGGCGAGGCAGCAGTATTGAGGTCAGGCAGAGGCCTCAAATGACATTCTGGAGACGGCCAAAACAGTATTAGGCCACAGCGAGTGACAATCACACAGTGTGGAGTCACGGCCGCCAGACAGTTTGAGATAAGGCAGTGGCACAATGACATTATGGAGGCGGGCCAAAAACCAGTATTAGGCCACGAGTGGCACACTACACAGTGTGGGAGGTCCCGGCCCGGCGAGTCTGAGATCAGGCAGTGGTCACAATGACATTCCTGGAGGTGGCCAAAACAGTATTAGGCCACAAAGTGGCACAAATCTCACAGTGTGGAGGTCACCGACAGCGCAGCACTGAGATCAGGCAGGGGCACAATGACATCTCTGGACGGTGGCAAAACAGGCGGAAGCCACCCAGAAGCTGTGGGCACAACTACACAGTGTGAAGGTCACGACAGTTGTAAGTGGTGGGCCGCGGGACAAGAAACCACACAGATTCTTTCGATTCGCGGGGAGAGCGATGTGGGACTCTGTGTCCCGGCGTACAAATAAAGACAAAAGACACAACACTTGCTGACCGAGAGAACACGTTGGCTTTCCTTTGTTTTCTTCCTCAACAACGACACTTGCAGAAACATCCTGTCGCTCACATAGAGGATTCAAACAGCTCAGGACCATGCACTAGCCCAGCTGTACCCGAGGGGGGCTTCCTCTCATGCAACATCTGCTCTACCTGGCTTGTAATCAGTGGCTCTTCCACTCAGCTCAGGGGCTGCCGTCCGTCTTGCTGTAGTTGGGGCTCCTTTCTCCTTCTCCTATGCGACTGCGGCCATGAGGCGAGTAAGTTCTGCCCCGGCTCCCTCCCGCTTTTTATGCTGAAAACGTGTTTGGTAACAAACTATGTAAGTCCTTAAAGAACTAAGCTTTCTTCCTTTTCCTTTCCAGCTTAGCCTGCTCTCCCCGCATTCTAGCAGATGGGGTGGTGTCATGCCTTCCTATATGCCTTCCTCAGGGCAGTCTTCTAGCAGATCTCCAACACGACTCTCAGTTAAAAACTACCTTTCTCAACTACTTTACTCAAATCCCCCCGCTGACGCTGCCCCCTTCTACTCTTCACAGAGATTCAGCTCCCCTATTGGCTGGCGGTGGGTGGTATTAAACTGCTGCTTGATAAGGCAGACTGAACTGGGGAACAGTACCCTACTTATTAATCTCTATCTTACACTAAGCATAACTTTTCCTATTATTCTACACTAGTTCTGCTACAGCACCATATTTACATATTACTAAATAAAGGTTATTTAACACTTCTTACACATCTCACATCTCCCCCGTTCTTTAACTGCATACGTCCTTGGATTCACAACTTTTAAAACCACCAACCTTACACACAACATATCGAGTGAAATATAACATATTTTTCAACGTGCAAAATTAACATAACATTTCTGAATCGAGTAGCATTAACCTGAGTGGGGGAAAGGTTTAGCGTCCTGATAGGTGTCACCAGTAACCAAGTCCATGAACCACATAAACCATTTACAAACATCCCCCTTCATGGGGAACAAACCAGGGCCAAGGTGTCTGCGTCCGTTTTAGATCACAGTCCTTGGCCCCCTGCAAACATAAGGATGTATCCCCCCTCCCCGGCGGGGAATGGAGCCAACAGCATCCTGGGCACCAGCAGCTTCCGGCTTGTGCAGCGTCTCCTGCCGGTTCTTCAATCTGCCGCACCAACATCTGGACTGCTCTGTCGGCCAGCGATCCACTGAGCTCCTAGAACCCTCACTCAGCAGCTCATGGGCATCACGAAAATGAGGCGCGTTCCCGCGCCCGACTGGGCTTACTCCCTGTCCTGTGGGGGAAGGGGTCCGCTCCCTGACGACCGGCTACGACCTGTACCAATGGAGCCGTCAAAACAGACACCAGGAGCGGGTGGCAGTGATGATGGGGCTAGGCCCTGGAAACCGACTCCGGTAATGGTCCCTTATCCGCCCAGACATGGCGCAGGGCATCAGCGGCTCCTCCGGCACCGGAACTTCCCCCGAGACATCCTCTGTCATTCCTCGTCCCCAGTTCTCCGTTGGCACATAAGGTTCAGGGGGGGAGATAGACGTTCCAACCACGGCAGCCCAAGGGCTCTTCGGGCCGCGAACTTTGCGGGAAGTCAAACTCGATCTCCTCGGTAAAGCTGTGCAACGTTCGGGCTCAAAGATAAGCTTCACTGCCCCTCGATTTACAAAGATCACCGTCAAGTAGGTCCCATCCCTTGCAGGATGACCCCAATGCCTGCAGCCGGTCAAATCTCGATTTGACCCTCTCCCGGTGGTCCCGTCCTCTCGGCCCACCCACGCAACAGCAGCCACACCCGACACGTTCATGAACTGTGTCAGGCCCTTTTTTTGCGTCCTCAGTTCCTTCTTTCGCTCCCTAGGGTCATTTCGAGTACTGGCTCCGTCGCTTTCTATGTGGTCTCAGGTTACCGCGGCTCGTCGCCGGGCGGAGTAGGGGTGGCCCCCGGGCAGCGGACTGACGCTCCATCCATCGGCTCCTCAGCCCCCGGTTGATGGTTCAGGGCAGCCTGTACGGCCTCTTGATCAGGCCCCTCTCTGGTTGCTGCTCAGCCATACTCAAGGGGTTACACTTAACACGCCAGCTGTCTCCTCAGGACTCAGCTCAAACTTGTCTCCTATGCACACTTCAGAGTATCTCTTCAGCACCTCCCCTTCTTCCGGTGCTCTCCTGGAACTTTATAGCGCTCCCAGGGGCGGGAGGTACACACTCTTTCGCGCGCTTGGCCTCTCAGCTCCCCACTGGCTATCTTCGGCGGGGAAACCCTTGGGCGCCCTTTTTGCTGGCCACGCGCCCTTTTCTTCCTACACCTCTGCTGAGACGCCATCTTATTTACACCCAGCACTGAGCCCTCTCCGGTTGATGGCCTCCCGTACTGGTTGGTCCTTCAGGCACCTTTTCTTGAGGATGTTACTCACTCGGCGTCGCTGTCTCGCCGGTTCCTCTGCTCAGCCTCTGGGGGCATATCCACAACAGTCTCTGTACACTGCACACGCGTACAAAACTCAGTCACCGCGGTTCTCTCCAAACTTCGGCGGCAGCCTGCCGGGTGGCGAGTCTCCCTCTCCAACCCACGCGGTGATGTGTCCTTCACTGAACGCAATCCTGCCCACGGACTACGCCAAAATGTAAGAGGTGGGCGCGAGACAAGAAACCCACTACAGATTCTTTGGAAATTGGGGGGAGAGACGATGATGGGACTCTGTGTACCGGCGTATCAAAATAAGACAACATGAACACAAACCTTGATCGACGAGGAGGAGAACGCGGCTTTACCCTTTTGTTTCCTTCCTCCACAACGACACTAGCAGAACAATCATGTCTCTACCACATAGCGTTCACACAGACTCAGAAACCATGCCTCGCCCAGCAAGTACCACGAGGGGGCTTCCTCCATGGCCAACCTCACTGCTCTACACCTAGGTCTATATCGTGGGTACTCTTCAACTCAGTCAGGGGCTGACCCGGTCCGTCTTGCTGTAGTTTGGGCTCTTTTCTCCTTTCTCCTATGCGCTGCGGCCAGAGGGCGAAGTTCTGCCCTGCTCCTCCTCCCGGCCTAGCTTATGTGAAAACGTGGTAACACCTATGTACAAGTCCTAAGAACTAGCTTTTCTTCCCTTTTCCGTCCAGCTTAGCCTGCCTCCCCGATTTAGCCCGAATGGGTGTGTTTCCTGCTTCCTATCGACTCAAATCAGTGCCAGACTCTAGCAGACTCTCCTACAGACTCTAGTTAATAACTACATTTCTTCACTACTTTTACTACATCCACCCTGCTGACCAGCTGACCCCCCTTCTACGTCTTCACAGAGATTCTGCACTATTGGCTGGGGGTTATTACACTCGCTGTGGCGTATGGCCAGACTAACTGGGGGACCTGAACCTATTATTAATCTCTATCCTTACTAAGCATAACTTTCCTATTACTTATACACTTAAGTCTGTCCAGCACACTTTAATTTCCCCTAAATAAAGGGATTTAAACACCTCTTTCACACATCTCACAACCGCAGCAGCATGAGGATCAGGCAGTGGCCAACAAAGACATCTGGTCCTGGAGGCAAAACAGGAGGAAGCCACCAGAAGTTGCCAAATGACTGAGAGCTGATGGTCACTGGCGGCAGCAGCATGGAGGTCAGGCAGTGGCCCAACTAGGACACAGTGTGGAGGGCCAATGGCAGGAGTTCACAGCAGCTCATCTAGGTAAAGAGAGTTGCACAATGACATTCTGGGATCGGTGGCAAACACAGGAGGAAGCCACAGGTGGCACCAGGACTGAATGGAGGAGGTCCACTCGGCCCGGCAGCTGCACTGAGGTCAGGCCAGTGGCACAATGACCACTGTGTGGTAGGACTCCTGGCAGGCAGCCACAGCAGCAGATGAGGTCAGACCAGTGGCACAATGACACAGTGTGGATGTCACCGGCATTAAGCAACAGCCCCGCCATGCAGCACTGAAGTGATAGAGTGGCACAAGAAGAGTGTTTTGAGGTGGGTGGGCAATACACAGTCCCTGGTTAAGAATGGTGGTGAGGCAAGGAGGAGACATGGCAGCAGATGTTGTGGCATTCAGGAGGGATTTGGCGGTGCCCCATCAGAATAGTGGCTGAGGCAGGTATTTTTTACCCAGACTGCACGCATAAGGCATGTGGGTGTGTGGAAATCCTGGCCGATCCACGCTGAGTTCATCTTGACAAAGGTCCATTCATTCCACATTTCCGTGGAGAGACACAGCGGGTTCACCTTGGGTATCGATGCCCCCGCCGCACTCTGAAACACCCGCTCTGAAGCCACAGTTACTGGCGAGGCTGGACAGGGTCCTCCCACGTGCAAAACTCACGGCAATGTTGCGGCCCCACAATCCCAGTTTGGCTGCCAGTAGGGCCAGCGGTTCCTTCTAACGGAGGTGGGCAGAGTGCTGTCCAAGTAGGCCACAACCTGTTGGTTCAGGGACTCTGCTCCAACGGTCTGCTGCTGCTGGCGGAATGACTCTCACTAGGCGGCCGTGTAGGAAGCTGTCTCATCAGTGACCCAGACATTGGTTATTATGATGGAGCTCGGTACTGCTCCTTCACCCCCCACCTTTCCCCAAGCAGGACGCGGGCACGTAGTAAGTACGTGAGCGCTTGAGAAACCCACCGGTCAGACCTGTCAGAGGCGGGACGAGGTGCCGCACATAGCGCATCGGTTCCAATCTGTTACGGAGGATTTACCCTATAGTATTGAGTTTGTCTTCCCTCTCACTGTGGGAAAAGGCTTCCCATTTTGACCCGGTTAAGCGAGGGGTCCCCATAGGGTGGGATATACCAGAAGTCATCCCTCTGACGGCTGCGACTATTCGGCTGTAACTAGCAGGCAACATAAGCACTGCTGGGGCCATTCCTGCACAAGTGACTCTGAGGGGCTCCAATGCCCTCATTTCCCACTGTATATGCCACGGTGGGCCCTTGGGGGTCATCTGCCTCGTCTGCCTTCCTCTCATCCACCTTTTCCTCCAGCTGCCTCATGCATTCCTCCTCTTCTGTCACATGGGTAGAAACTCCACTCATTTCACCAGACAATGCTTTCTGCCCAATGTCCTCCTCCTCATCTCCATTGCAGTTCCCACCGGTTCTTGTGGCCACGAGATGTAGTCGCCACGTCTCCCAGTCCCCTGCCCAGGCTGGATAATTTCAGATCTCTTCCAGGACATGAAGCAGTGGAATTGACGTTATTCATCCCCGTTAGTCCTGGCGACTGGACAAATAACGTGCCTCCTCGATGGGCCTCCCTCAACTAACGGACAGGTGTCACGCCATGAGCTGCCACTGGCTGACATCAAGTTACACCAGGGGGCTGTACTTCTGTCTGCCTGGATCATCAAAACATCGTTAATGGCCTTTCTCTTTTCTTACAGGTCGGTCCACATGAGCAGGCCCTGGAATTCCAGGGGTGGAACATCGCATTTCAGAGGTGTTTGGGGATGGGGCCGTTTGCCGCTGCAACTCGAGGAGGGTTTCCCTGGCTTTGTACGAATGGATTAAAGTGCCATGCACAGTTTCCCTGGCCATTTTCCAGAATGTTCTGAAAGATCGGTGGAAGATTCAGGAACCTTTTCACAAACCAGATTGAACACGGTGCGCCATTGCAGGGCGCATGGACCTTCCCTCCTCGAGAGAAGCGCGCGGACACCTTGTTCCTCCCAGTGTCATCACCCTGGTTCCATTTGCAGTTGGCGCGGAGAGAAGGAAAGGCACACATCGGATTTCTTGCTTGCATGACGCGGAGCAGTTCCTCCCTGTGTGATCTTCGTTTCGTCGAGGCAAGCCAAGGGGTAGAACTGCTGTGACACGCTGTGCCCTACACCATGTGGTATGATGGAGCAGTACTTGTAGGGAGGTGGAGATGGTGGTGGTGGTGGAGGAGGAGGAGACGGACATTGCGCAGTGCAGCAGTTTTTGACAACTGGAGGAGGCCAGGGAAAGCGGGCGTCTCCTGTCCCACAGTTGTTTGGTGGCTGGGCAGGAAGCACATTCACCAGTGCGGCGAAGGACATGTACTGGCCCTGACCGTAGTTACAGTCCAGTTATTGTCCGCGCTTCCGTGCACCTTTGGAACAAAACCGGACTAAGCTCAAGGAACTGGCCCACCTTCCTGTTATACATATTTATGAAGTGCTGGTACTGCGCTTTTTGGACAAAGAAATTACGGCCTTGGATCTTCCATCTGCGGGCTCGGCACAAGCCATTTAGTTCTCTGAAATGGTGCAGAAGAAGAGACCACCATTTGGAAAAGGGATGGAGGGACTGCCAATACAACAACCTTGGACAGGAGCACGGGCAGAGCTGCACCTATAGGATGGTTGGAGCCACTACACGTGTCTATTTGCAATCGCCCGTCGCTGAAAGGAGCTGCTGGCCCGCCATGGAGTAGCGAGGGCAGGAGGTCTGGACCGGGAGATGATGGCAAAGAGAATCAGCTCCCTTCTTGCAGAGGTGGTGGAGCCTTGACTGGCTGTTGTTTTTTTTCTTTTATTTTTTGTATTTGCAATGGCATGGTAGCCACCTGGGCGCTTTGCTGCTGCCGTTTGCTGCGCGGGCAGGATTGACCACCACCATCTGAGCCCGTTTCTCAAGGCCACGGGATGGTGACGCTGCATGTGTTGCACGCAGGGCCATGGTGCCACGCTGTAGCTCCCTGGCCAAGCTTAACTTTCTGCCCACAGATTCTACCAAATACCCATATTCGGCTCCTCCGCGTGTTCTTAGCAAAGAAAATGCCACACAGTTCCGAGTATCGGATTTACCGCCAATGCTCCGCACTGCGTGGAATACTGCCGCCGCTGCCTCGCTGAGCCCTTGTGCGCTATTTCTTGGACCTGCGACCGCGGCGTTTTTTACACCGTTTGCGCTTGACTCCCGACCTCAAACTGCAGCTATCCTGCTGACTCACGACACAACCCAACTTGCTGAGCTGGCTTGCTGCCTGACGCGGCAAGCTGTACGCCCTCTTCTCCTGCGATGAGTGAAGCCCTTGCTCACCCGGCTCCAAGTGCGGTCGGCGTTCATCATCATCTATGTGTGTTTCTATCGTCACCGCTGTCCTCATCACGGTCTTGGTTATGCCGAGGCATGACCTCTCACAACATGACTCTCCCATGCCAATCTCCACATCTTTACATTTTCGCCTACGGCATGAAGCAGGCGATATTGGCCCATATCTTCGCTGCCAAGTAGCTGATGAGCCCTCCTCAAATTGGTCATCCTCGCTTATTATATTGGCGCTGAGCCCAGACCACATAGTAGATCTCTGGATGAGGGAACCGGTTGGACAGAGGCGGGCTCCGAGGACAGGTGAGGGCGCTGACCCGGCTCCCGGCCATTGCCAACTAATGGTTGTGTCTGAGGTTCCACCGACTCTTGGCGGGCGTGTCACAGATTGTCATCTGGGAGGATGAGGATGTCCTAGTTAACCAATAAGAACCCTGGGTTGCCTGAACAACACACTGCGTAGATGCACAGCAGGCAGTTGTTGGCCTCACCGAAGTGACCCCTGCTGCGACGTCCCAGTGCTGTGTTGCTGCGACCTGGGCCTGTTCCAGGAATGTTTGTGCCACTGCCACTCGAACGGTGCAGAGCCTCCACCTCTCTTGTCTGCCCCTACTGTTTGATCTAAAAATGTACAAGACACTGTTTGATGTGATATCTGTATATGATAAAATATACACCCCTGTTTTTTTTGACTCCAAGATGAACCCAGTACACAAGCTTGGGTAACCCTTGGATATAAATTGCGCTCCACAAATGGCCAAGAAAAAATTTCTTCTTGCTATGTTCGTTTAAAAACACTGTGTGTTTTTGCTAAATGTAAACAGCAACCAAACAGGCTTAAATAACCTTCGGGACATGAATTAGGCTACAGGTAATAATGTTTAATTTTTGGCGTTTGTAAAAAGACGGTTTATTTTGTCAGCACACCCAGCAAAACAACGCTTAATTAACCCTCGGATTGTGTTAAATTGCGCCTCTTAGAATTGGCCTGCAAAAAATAGCTAGATTTGTGCGTGTTACAATTGCGTGTTTTCCTACGCCTCCACAACCAAGAGGATAAGTTGGATAAGTAACCTTTTGCTTGTGAATTAGGGCTACCGGGAAAAAAGGTATATATTTTGGCGATTGAAAAAAAGATGGTTTCTTGGGGGTCAGCACACCAAGCAAAAACGCTTAATTAACCCCTGGATGTGTTAAATTGCGACAAAGATTTGCGCCGCACAAAATAGTAGCTTTGTAGCGTTGTTTACAATTGCGTGTTTTTTTGTCTAGCCACACAAACAAGAGATACCAGTTGTAATTAAACTTGGCTTGTGAATTAGGCTACAGGAAAAAGGATAGATTTTGGCGCGTGAAAAAGAGGTTTCTTGGGTTCTAGCACACCAGCAAAAACAACGCTTAATTAACCTCCTGGATGTTAAATTGTGCAAACAGAATTGAGCCGCACAAAATAGAGCTTGTAGCGTGTTACAAGTGCGTGTTTTCGACGCCTCACAAACAAGAGATACAGTTGTAATTAACCGGTGCTTGTGAATTAGGTGCACGGAAAAATTTATATATGTTGGCGTTGAAAAAAAAGGCGGTTTTATTTTGTCAGCACACAAGCCCAAAACAACGCTTACTTAACCCCTGGATGTAAATTGCGCATAGCATGAGCCGCACAAAATAGTAGCTTTGTAAGCATGTTACAATTGTGTTTTTTCTACGCACACACCAACAAGAGATACAGTTGTAATTAACTTGGCTTGTGAATTAGGCTACAGGAAAAAATGTACTATATCTTTGGCATTGAAAAAGACAGTTTATTTTTGTCAGCTCCACCAGCCCAGAACAACGCCTTAAATTAACCCTGGATGTAAATTGCGCGGATTGAATTGAGCCGCACAAAATAGTAGCTTCTGTAGCATGTTACATTTGCGTGTTTTCCTACGCCACACAAACAAGAGATACAGTTGTAATTAACCTTTGCTTCTGTGAATTAGGCTCCTGGAAAAACTGTTATATATTTTGGCGTTGGAAAAAAGACGGTTTCTTGGGGTCAGCAACACCGCAAAACAAGCTTTAATTAACCCTGGATGTAGAATATTGCCGCCACCCAAAGAATTGAGTCGCACAATATAGTAGCTTTGTTAGTGTTACATTTGCGTGTTTTCTAAGCCACACAACAAGTGATTACAGTTGTAATTAACCTTTGATTGTGGAATTAGGGCTATAGGAAAAAACTGTATATATTTAGGCTGTTGAAAAAGATGGTTTTCTTGGGCGTCAGCACCCAGCACAAAAACACGTCTAATTAACCCACTGGGTGTAAATTGCGCAATAGAATTGAGCAGCCAACAATGACGTGGGTATTGGTATTGGAAAAAGCTGTTTTTTTTAAATGATAGAACAGCGGAACTGGCTTAGATCCCCTTGGATATTCGAATGTATATGCCAGCTGCAGTGGACGCTCATGGATTTCAGTCCAATACCCGAAAAAAAAAAAATTAGAAACTAGAACATTACGAGAAACAGTCTTGAGAAAGCTGAGATACCCACACAAAAAATCACTGTATAAAAATCAATTATTCAGTGAGGAAGAGCTATCAGCCGCGGCAGCACCTTCCCGGATGGGCACAGTGTAGGAGGAGTGTGTGAGCTCGGCGTCGCGCCCGACTTATATAGTGCCGGTGACGTCACAGAACGCGTCTCTGATTGGCTTCACCTCAGCATCATGTCCATGCAGGCTATGCCCTTCTTCCTCCCAGATGCTCTGCCCCATGTTAGCGCCGTGTGCTCGCAGCCATTTTATCAATCAAACAAGCACACTTCGTTCACCCACGATGGTAGTACCGCAAAGCTTCGAACGTTCGTTCAGAACGGAAGTTTTCCTGAAATTCTAAACGGGAATTCCACTGTGTAGAATCAATTGCCATCTTACTTCGTTTACTACATGTGAATGTTTGAAACTGTGTTATAGTTATATTTCTTCGGAGAGATGCACCTTTCTCACTTTTAGGAAACCTGTAGTTCTTCGTTTTCTGACTGTAAACTCTCTATAGTGCGCAGAATCCCTCCTCAGTGCCCAAAAGAATCCATCTAGTTCGAGATAATAAATGCTACAACATGAGAAGGGGACTAGGCAGTGGAGGGGATGAAGCTGCAGTTTCATTTTAAGTGTTTCAAGTTCTTCACCTGTGCTACATGAACCACAGGGTTAACATGCCATGTCTTTCTTTGTGCTCTTGCTTATGACAAACAGCACCATTAATAAATATATCATTGGAGGTATTTTGATGTAATTTGTTTGAGTAGAGGTACTTTGCTTAGGAACGATAGGGGCTCATCCCCACAGCAAAGGACAAATACTGGTCGGTTTATCCGACCGGTATTTGTCCTGTTTTAGTGCCGTCCCCCTGGCTGCCTGGGGACGGCTTTTCTCCGCGATGTGCGGAGAAAAGCCCTCCCCTTCCTATTGATATGTTCATATTCCATCCAAAAACCAGATGGAAGAATGAACATGTTCAATGTTTTTCGGGCTAATGTGGTTTGAAAAACCGCCAGGCGGAAAACCCGTGCAATGGAGACTGGTGCACGGGTTTTCCATAGCCGCCCGATGTGTTAGTTTGCGGTCAGTTTTTCAGACGGTCAGCAAAACCGCAAACCGTCTGAAAAACCGACCGCAAACCGGTGCCATGGGGCAAGCCCTAAAAAACATTGCTTTAGTAGGTTTTTCTTCCAATCCAGTAAACCTGTGGAAGTATTATAAAAAAAAATTTGGCCTGAGATATACCTCACAATGGAATTTTTACTACCCACATCTCAGATCAGGAAAATAAGGTTGTAGAAAAAAACAATTATATCCTAAAAACAAAATTGTCCTGGTGTAGTCTCAAGGTCATAGTAAGAACTTCGTATTTGATGCCAACTGAGCCACCTGGGACTACAGTCATAATTAAATCAGCCCTGAAGGCAGCACTTCTGATTTACAGTTTATTAGTGCTCACAAATGCCCAACCTACGAAAATTGAGTGATGAGAGTACAGTACTCATCGCAGGGTTTAAAGCCTCTGCTTTGTTTCGTACAATAATAATTTCCTATTTGCCTTTTAATAAGCAATCTGCTGTACAAGTCGATGGGCATTGTGAATCCTCGGAGAAGAAATCTACACTGGAAATTAAATTGTAATACATTTTACAAATTGTAATTTCACAGCATGAAACATAAAATAGATTTTTTTTATTTTAATAATGTTAATTATTCAATGTTTTTTCCTAGAATGCAATTTACAAGCAGATATCGATTTCAAGTAGCGCGACACATATATAATTTCTTTAATTCAGTCAAGAACCGGTATTATAGGTTAAAATAGTAGCTAATCTTCTCAAAACACCAACCACCACCCCACCATATGCTCATCCCTATAAATTGCTACCACAAGTGGAATTACTCATTCAACACTTGAAGATTAGTCACAACCATCAAATCTGGAAAGTAACTGCGTTAATAGCTAAAAATCAATCAGATTATCACTGGGACTTTTGATTCTTTTCTACCTGAGTGTTCTGCTCGCAATTTCTATTTTTGTCTGTGGATTTTATTAAGTGAAGTATGAAGGTGGTATATGCACGAGACAATGACAAAAGATTTAACCCCTTCTCGCCACAGCGATTTTGTCACATTAAATTTTTCCTCCCTGCCTTTTTTAGATCTAAGTAGACATAAGAGGACCTGTTTTTGTCAAAACAAGATGTATTTTTTAAGGTGCCACTAACCATACCATATAATTTACTGGAAAACCCCCCAAAAATTCTAAGTGGTGTGAAACCCTGCGCCGTGTTTGCGGGGGTTTCGTTTTTATGGAGTCCACTGTTCACTATAAGTCACATAATATCTGTATTTCGGCAGGGTGGTATAATTCTTATGATATTAAATTTGTAGAAGTGTCATTAATTTTCCTTTTTTTATTTTTGTGGCCAATAACTTTGTATTTCAATCTATGGACTTTAGTGAGGATGTGTATTTTGTTGGCTAAAGTGTATTTTTTATTGGTATCATTTTGTAAACATGCAACGTTTAGATCACTTTTTATTCCAATTTTTTGGAAACACAAAATAACCAAAAAAACAATTTTTTTCAGATTATCTTTCTATGGTGTTCCATATAGGATAAATCACGTTATATCTTCATGGATTGAACTTTTAAGGATGCAGTGATAGCAATTACTTGTAACTTTTTTATATTTTATTTTTTTATTTGTAAAATGGCAAAAGGGGCTGTTTCGATTTTTTTTTTTTTTTTACTTGAAGCCCCCCTAGGATACTTGAACACAAGGGGGCACATTGTTCTACTATATATAGATATAGCAGAGATCTGTACTTAAATGGCTCCCCTATGGCAGGTTTTAATAGCAACGGTGACGTGGCAGCTATGGAGGCCTTCATGAGGCCTCTGGCCGCCATTTTGGCCACTAGGCACCCCACAATTCCATTAATATAGATGGATCTAAATTCTTTGTGGGGTGGCACTGAAAAAATTATGTGTTTTTACAAAGTTTATCACATAAAATAAATGACAAGATATCTGTATTCTGTATGTTGGTACAAGTCTAGCAATACCAAATTGAGACAGTTTTTGTTATGTTTTGCCACTTTTAAAAAACTTCACCATTTTCTGAGACCAGAAGGTGAGGTCTAGTTTCCTTGGCTTTTTTATTTTATTTTTTCCAGTAGGCAGGATGAACAAGAAAACCACAACTGTTTTTTGTAGTTGGGTATCTTTTTGTTTTATTGTGTTCACCATGCAAGATAAATACCATGATATTGTATTAGATCAGACATTGATGGGCACAACAATATTAATTACATAATTTTTTTGTTTATTCTTATTACATGATAAATAAGAAAAGTATTTTTTTTTAATTTGTAGGTTTTTTTATATCTTTAAGAACATTTTTTTGTATTTTTTTACAGTCATTTTTAGTCCCCCTAAATTGATTGATCGCTGATATTATGTACTGCAGTATACATGTACTGGAGCATATAGGGATTTCATTCATCTCCTATTACAACCTGCCTATAGCAGGTTCTATTACGACTACAAATGTGGCAGCTGCAGAACCCTTTGTTAGGCCTCTGAACAGGACCCCGCAATCTCTTCACATGAGGGCTGATCAGGGGCTGCAGCGGACCCTGGCCCCATATAATAATTATTTGGAAGCTATGTTCGCACTTACCTCTGATCCTGACAATTTAACCAATTGGATGACGCGTTATCTCTGATTCCTGCTGCTAGTGTTGGGTGCTGGCTGTGTCTAACATCTGGCACCCTCTGTGTATAGAGAGGGCTCAGCCAAGGAGTCCACTCCATACTCTCTTAGTTCTTCCAGGAGATATTGGCCTATCCTGGTGTGCTATAGGGTTCATTTGCAACCTTACTCTTACAGGGAAAATCAGTTGTTGTTGGGTGGTGGGCTTAAGCAGTTTTGATAAAAAATGTGAACTAAGAACCGCAAAAAAATTTTCATGTATCCTAAGTATCAGGAATGCGTTTTAAAAAATTCCTTTGTGCCTTTTGATAATTTTTTAGTTAATAGTGTGCTACTGATATTGGAATGTGTATGTATATTGCAGCCACACCAGTGTGCACCTATGCTCATTTGTTTCAAAAAAAGTTTCTTGGATGTGCAAAACCAAATATTGTTGTCTAGATTGTCCGTATGGGGGAATGGCTGCCTTCTTGTTGTTTTTTTGCACTCCACCCACCTTCACAGGTTTTTAAATCAATACAGTGTACCTAGTAGCTGGAGCCTTCACTCCCTGAAGTATGGAGGTCTGAACAAGCCCTAAAGAGAGGTAACATCAGTGTAGGTTCCCACCTGTATTTGAGGTCCCCTTGTTAATGGGAGGTGGGCTTAAGCAGTTTTGACCAAAAATGTGAACTCAGATTTTTCATGTATCCTAAGTGGAAGAAATGCTTTTTCAAAAATTTCTATGTGCTTTTTGATAGTTCTTTAGTTAATAGTTTGCTGCTGGTATTGGAATGTGTATGATTCCTGCTGCTAGTGTTAGGTGCTGGCTGTGTCTAACATCTGCCACCCTTTGTGTATAGAGAAGGCTCAGCCAGTGACTCCACTCTATACTCTCCTAGTTCTTCCAGGAGATACTGGCTTATCCTGGTGTGCTAAGGGGTTAACTTACAACCTTAATCTTACAGGGAAAATCAGTAATGTGTGTTGTCAGCTCATCTGTCCATATATATCTTAAAGGATAAGCAATCTTGGGTGCCGTGTACGGGAAGCAGTCGGCCACTCCAACCAACACATGTCGTGAATAAAGGAAGATCCCAGCAGCTACACAACGAAGGTCCACGGCAGAAGAAATACCTAAAACATAAGGTTTTATTTCTCCGCATTAAAAAGTACAGGTACAGGCTCCATTCCGCACTGCATGAACTGACACTGGACGCGTTTCGTCGTGTAGGCCGTGTTGTCGTAGGGTATTACTACAGAACATGTGCAATAAAGTTATTTATAAAAACATGCCAATTAAGAAAAACTGAAGTGAATTTCAATAATTAGCTGTTGTTACAAAGAAACTTACTAAAGGGCACATACATTAATACAAAGCACAAAAAAGGAGAGACATACACTGACAATAGTAAAAAGGAAAAAGAGGTGAAAAAATACAAAAATATATTAAAAAAAAACATAATTATAATATAAAAAATCATGTTAAATATTCATTAGCAAGGGCTGCCGAGTTTTTAAAAGAAAGATCCACTTAGGCTCGTGGTACAATAATTTTTTCTTTAAATCTCCTCCTCGGATAGGTTTTTTGAATTCTCTCGATGTTCATGCATCGAAACGTAGGGTGTGGGGGGGGGTGGGGGACTCAGGGCTGTTTCCTAGGCATAATTTCACTCAGAGGCGAGGTGAAGAAATTTTGCCCCCCCCCCCCCCCCCCCCACCACCCCCCCCCACCCACACCCATGTAAACTTAATGCGCCCACGATGCGTCACATTGCTTTCACAATCTCCCAATGCCAACACTATTACAAATAGCATTTAACACTATGTGCTAGTATTAAAAACTAATAAATATGTCGCTACATTTACCTTATAACGCTACTACACAAAACCAGAATCCCAAGACAACATATTCAACAACACCCAGTGACCGATTAATTACCTACACTCACCATGGATCCACCATATCACCACCATATAGCTGACTGAATTAATACAATACTGACCATTACTGAGTTATAAACCATTATTCTAAACCCAATTATTACGCTTGTACAGGGACAATATCAGTGGTGAATACCAGATGTACACAAGGGCTCTGCAGATTATAAATCATTACGTTAAAGTTTTATCTAGTGACTTCTCGGGATGACATATCTGAAGATGTTTTGTTCTCTTTTCTTATTATTCTTCTCAACTTCTGTCACCAGACGCATTGACGACTACTCCCGACTATTCACTGTAAAATTTACACAAAAACAAATATCTTAAGACTCCTCAATTTATCAGCAATTTCTCTACCAATTATTATATATATACAAACTCCCCATATTAGACACCTCATATGGTTAGCCATGTAATTTGCCCACTGTAGCAGGTACGTAGCCCCTGTAGCCAGTGATGCCCCTATAGCCAGAAGAGGCCCCCATGTAGACAGTGATGCCCCCTGTAGCCAGAAGATGCCCCCTGTAGCACAGTGATTGCCCCCTGCAGCCTGTGAACGCCCCCCCCTTAGTAGCAGTTAGATGCCACCACCATGTAGCCAGTAAATGCCCCGCTGTAGCCAGTAGATGCCCCCCCTGTAGCCAGTGAAGCCACCCCTGTAGCCAGTGTAGCCCCCCTGTAGCCAGTTGATGACCCCTCTTGTAGCACAGTGAGCCCCCATCTTGTAGCCAGTAGATGACCCCCACCCTTGTTGCCAGTATTGCCCCCACTTGTAGCCCAGTGTTGCCCCCCTAAGCAGTGCTGCCCCCCTTGTAGCCAGCGTGATGCCCCTTGGAGCCAGTAGATGCCCCCTCTGTAGCCAGTGATGCCCCTGTAGCAAGTAGTTGCCCCCCCCTTGTAGCAGTATTGCCCACGTAAGCAGGGATGACCCCTTGTAGCTGTGGCCCCCTGTAGCCAGGTGATGCCTCCTTGTAGCAGTGATGACCACCTGTAGACACGTGATGCCCCACACATGGTAGCAGTGACTGCCCCCTGTAGCCAGTGATTGCCCCTCTGTTAGCCAGTGGAGGGCCACCCTTGTAGCCTGTGATGCCCCCCTCTGTAGACAGTAGTGGATGACCCCTCTGTAGCAGTGATGCCGCACCGCAGCCATGATGCCCCACTTGAGCCAGTGATGCACCTTGTAGCCAGTGTTGCACCCTCTGTAGCCAGTGATGCCATATGTAGCCTGAGATGCCACTTGTAGCCAGTGATTGCCCCTCTGTAGCCAGTCAGTGGAAGGCCCCCCTGTAGGCATGTGATGCCCCACTGTAGACAGTGTTGCCCCCAGTAGACAGTGATGCCCCCTTGTAGCCAGTGATGCCCCCCCTTGTAGCCAGTGATGCCCCTTTATCTGTAGCCAGTGATTGCTCCCCATGTAGCCTTGATGCCCCCCTTGATAGCAGTGATGCCCCCCCTGTTAGCCAGTGATGCCAAACCCTGTGTAGACTGTGATGCCCCACTTGTAGCCAGTGATCCCCCCCCCTGTACAAGTGATGCCCCACTTGTAGCCACGTGATGCCCCCTGTTAGCCATGGTAGTAGACCATGTAGCCCAGTGATGCCCCCTTGTAAAACAGTGATGCCTACTTGTAGACGTTGTGATGGCCCCCCTGTAGCCACTGTTTGCCCCCCTTTAGCCAGTGATGCCCATGTAGCCAGTGATACCCCCCTGTAAAGCCAGTGATGAAACCCTTGTAGCCAGTTGATTTGCCCCCCCTGTAGCCAGGTGATGCCCCCTTGTAGCCAGTGATGCCCCCTGTAGCCAAGTGATGACCTGTAGCAGTTAGTAGCCCCCTGTAGCCAGTGATGCCCCCTTGTAGCTGTGATGCACCACTTTGTAGCCAGTGATGCCCCCCTTGTAACCAGTGATGCCACTTGTAACCAGTGATGCACACACTGTAGCCAGGTAGATAGACCCCACCTGTAAGCACAAGTTGGTGCCCCCCTTGTAGCACAGTGAATGCCGCCTTGTAGCCAGTGCTGCCCCTGTAGCCAGTTGTTGCCCCCCTTGTAGCCAGTGATGCCACCCCTGTAGCCAGTGATGCCCTTGTAAGACAGTGATGCCCCTATGTAGCCAGTGATGCTCCCCTGTAGCCAGTTGATGCACCCCTTGTGCCAGTGTGCCCCGCCTGTAGCCAGTGTGTTGCCCCACTGTAGCCAGTGATGCCCCCCTTGTAGCCACGTGATGCCCCCCCTGTAGCCGTGATGCCCCTTGTAGCCAGTGATGCCCCCCTGTTGACAAGGGTAGTAGCCCCATTGTAGCCAGTGATGCCCCCACTTGTAACATGATGCCTCCTTGTAGCCAGTGATTGCCCCCTTCTGTTAGCCAGTGATGACCCCCTTGTAGCCAGTGATGCCCCCTGTAGCCAAGTGATACCCCCCTGTGCCCGTGGAGGGGTTGCCACCCCTTGTAGCCAGTGATGCCCCCCCTGTAGACCGACCGTCGTGATGACCCACCCCCCCCCCCCCCACCCCCCACCCCCCCCCCCCCCCACCCCCACCCCCCCCCCCCCCCCCCCCCCCCCCCCACCACTCCCCTCCCCCCCCGCCCCCCACCCCCCCCAAAACAGAAAGAAAATAGCAGTGATGCCCCTGTAGCCAGTGATGCCCCCCCTGTGCCAGTGATGGCCAATGTTGACTGTGATGCCCCCTGTAGCCCTGGTAGTAGCCCCCTGTAGCCAGTGATGCACCTCTTGTAGCCATGATAGCCCCCTTGTAGCATGTGATGCCCCTGTAGCTAGTGATGCACCCCCTTGTAACAGTGATGGCCCCCTTGTAACCAGTGATGCATCTGGTAAACTAAATATAATATAACAAAAAGAGTACTCAAACTCAGTCCGGCGCAAGTCCCCGGTCCGGAGCTGCTTGAGCGATGGGAGCAAGCAGAGCAGTGTAAGCAGCGGGAGTCATACGACGCTTACGCTGACGCGCTCACAGGAATCTACTCGGGTCAGGAGGTGCCAGCTGTGGAGTATCGAGCGTCGCAGGGGGCGCGGTCGAAAGATGTTTCGCACCCATGTGACGCTGTATGAGGGGAGGAGTTCAGGACGGGAGCACGATCCGTCCACCTCCTCCTACACCTGCAGCTGGGCTCTGCGCGACTGTTATAAGACAGCGCGCAGAGTCAGGGGCGGATTCCCTGGGGGGCAGGGGCGGGAAGCGCCGCTGCCCCCCCCTCAGAGTGAGCGGTGAAGGCCGCGGCGCCCCGGGCTGGTCGCACAGGCCCGTCCGCCCCTAGGAACGGCCCTGCGTAGACACATCATTGGGGTGAATATCACAAAAATGTTTAGACACAGATGACATATGTGTAGACCAAATAGGGAATACGTTGCATCAGAATGATTGCACGTATCTTCACAGGACCTTAATGCATATGTAGTATTTTTTTTTCTTCAGTTATTCAAAAATAAATCATAGAGGCCTCATGCATGAAAACTGTATAGATCTAAGGGGCCATTCACACGGCATTTTGGGATACATTTTCGGATCCGTGTTGGATCCAAAGACACAGCTAAAAGTGTATGTAGCACGGATGTGGCAACTTTTGAAAGTGGAAAAGGGGGAGATTCAAGGGGGTGGCGTGCGTAGCGCGCCGTGGCAAAAATTTTGCATGGACATACCCTTTTGTGGCTGTGTCAAGGCCTCTTAAAGCCACAACCACTCCACATAAATACCTAACGGCTTTGAAGAAAGCCAGGTAGATGCCACCTCTAGCTAGGTAGTGACCTTATGGCAGGTAGTAGTCACCTCTAACCATGGTAGTGACCCTTACAGGCAGGTAGATGCCCCCTTGTAGCCAAGTAGATGCCCCCTTGCAGCCAAGTCGATGCCTCCTTGCAGCCAGGTAGATTCCCCCTTGCAGCTAGGTTGATGCCCCTTTTAGCCAGGTAAATGCCCCTTTGTAGAGTCCCCTTGTAGTCAGGTACTGCCTACTTACAGCCAGGTAGGGCCCCGTTGTAGCCAGGGAGAGCACCCACTTGTAGCCAAGGGGGAGCCCATTGTAAGCCCAGGTAGAGCACCCTTTGTTTGCCAGGTTGAGCCCTTTTGGTAGCAGAGTAGAGTCCCCTTTGTAGACAGGTAGAGGCCCACTTTGTTAGCCAGGTAGAAGACACACATTGTAGACAGGTTGAGCCCCTTTGTAGCAAGGTATGCCCCCATTTGCCGACAGTGCCCCCTATAGCTAATAAAATTAATATATATTAAAGCCAAACTTACAATCACCAGGCTCCATGCTGCGCTTACCAGCTCCGAACATCTCCCGGTCCGACGACTCCAGCGTCGCAAGGGGAGTGAGTGCAGCCGCGCGTCACACCCCTCGCGACGCTGGATCTGTATGTACAGCGCAACAACGGCGATGTACATTACAGGGGGAGATTAGGGAGAGGGTGGGAAACGATCCCTACAGCCTCCTCCCTGTACAGTGAGACTCGGCCCGGGCGGGAACGGCCGGCGGAGCAAGAGTAGCGTCCTCGGACACTTCTCTCGGTGCCCGCGGCCATTCAAAGACACCATTGGCATGCTGGCGGAGGTGTGGTTCCCCAAACTTGCGGGGTGGAGGGGGAGACCCCCATTAACGGGACCTCCACCCGCCAAAATCGATAGAGTTGGCATGTATGAGTAAAATACGCAGCTTGAACATACCCTAAGAGCGCGTTCCGAAGGGAAAAGGACAAATATCGGTCGGTTTATCTGACTGGTCTTTCTCCAGTTTTTGTGCCGTTGCTCAACGGCCGCCAGGGACAGCTTTTCTCCGCAATAAAGAGGAGAAAAGCCCTTTCACATTCTCTTGTTTCATTTATGTCCAAAAAACTGGACAGAAGAGGTATGATACAAGCTACATGTATTCGGGGACAGCGGCGGTTGAATAACTGCTCGGGTTTTCCATAGAGCCCCATGGAACAGTTTGCGGTAAGTTTTCAGACGGTTTGCAAAACCAGCAGACCATATCACATGAAAAAAACGTCCGACAAACCGGTGGCCGTGGGGACATGGCCTAAGACTTTCTTTGTTGCCCATAGCAACCGATCAGAGCTCTCCTTTCATTTCATGAAGTGCTCTGAAAAAATGAAAGGGGAGCTCTGATTGGTTGCTATGAGCTGTGATAGGTTGCTATGGGCAACAAAGAAAGTCTTGGACCGAGACAGTTTTCATACATGTCCCCTTATATATTCAGCTACAAATATTTCATAAATGTCACTTAAAATAAGACCTGTGTGAAACACACGCATGAAAAGAAATGTTCTCCACTGGTTTCTTGTATCTGTTTCCTCATTCAAATTCAGGGTAGATAGTCAATTAGGAAGAAGGAGGCACATTAATAAAACAGAGCGCTGTTCTACGCAGCACGATATAGCCTTGTAAACTGAAATTGAATGAAATGCTGCATTTGGTCTCCCACAAACTCAATAAACTAGTTTCGCTCCAATGCATGGTGTTAGAACACTACTGAGATTGATGGTTTCGTTTACAATAGCATATATTAAATTTGGAGTGTAATTTAACAAGAAATACCGCATCCCAGGCTGGCGATATAGAAATGACTTCAATTTGGAAAAGCAAAACATCTCTTTGCCTGGACTGAACATTAGGTAACAGGTTTCTGTTTATCTGTCGTCGTTGTTTTCCTCGTCTTTATTTTTTTGTTCCTTTTTGCTTTTTTACACATGGGGAATTCAGCACATTAAATGGAAAGGTATTGGGGCTGTTAGTTACATGAGAAATATTTTTCACACCTTCCACTAAGGTTCTGGATTAACCTCAAGGAGAAGACAGATTTATAACATCTAATTAAACATCTGCCTGATAGAAATAGGGGACTTACGGCAATGGGGCTATCATTGTGATTACTTGTGGGACTTGTCTACTAAAACACCTTGTCATTGTTCTCTGAGGCCCATTTTAAATAGATAATTATTTTATCATCCCTAGATTCAGAGACACAACCCTATGACAAGATTTAAGATAAAAAAAAAAATGTATCAAAGAAAATCAATATTAGAGGGGTTGTCTCACTACAAGGATTGCTTTTTATATTAAAGATCTTGCAAAAACAAGTCACTTTGCAATATATGTCCATTAACAGTGTCCTACCTATTCCTAGATATCACCTGTTCTATGGGCTGTATCAGCTCCTCAGGTTGCTATAGCTACAGACCTGTTCAATTTCTCATGATAGGCTGGCAGCGCTGGTTGCTATAGCTACAGACCTGTTCAATTTCTCATGATAGGCTGCCAGCACTGGTTGCTATAGCTACAGACCTGGCTTATACTGCAGCCTAGCAGAAGCCCGTAAACACGCCCCTGAATTCAAAATGAAACCAAGAAAACAGGACTGAGGTAACATGAATCCATGTAGTGAGACAACCCCTTTAATATCAACAATTAACCTACAGAAAAAAATGTATAGGAAACTTTATGTAGCTTTTACAATTAAATAGATTTAGAACTAATAAACAGAAGATGCAACATTTGAAGAAGTAATAGTGATAGTACCAAAAGTACAATAGTAGCTATGGTAATAGTAGCAGTAGTAATAATAATAATAGTAGAAATAGAAGTGATAATCAGATTATTGATAGCACCTAAAGGGCTAGTGTCACCACATTGATTAGCTTTAAACATGTAGGCAAAGGTAAACAAAGACTATTACCAAATACATTGCTGTTATGATTTTGCTTCCGTTTAGAGATACAGAAGTTTTTATCTTCTGCTTTTGAACACAAGCTTCCCTAGGTTACCGACCACGGCTTTTTGCTCTAACAGTCTCTAGCAGTGTCCAGGATGGTGATGCTACTGCCTGTTGTGTATTAGCAGCAGCACAGGAGCTTGTTTGTTATGTAATGACAAACTTTAACTCTTTAGAGCTGTGTAATCTTTTTTCCCTAGTATTTAGATCCTTCCATCACCAATGTCCCACTCATAGGCTCAGCTAGGATAGCAGAGCTGAAATGTCAGTCACTGCTGTAGAACTACCCACAGTCTCAACAGGAAGTGGGAGCCTGAAGCTGACAGTTAAGAGCAGGCTCTTTGAAACAGCATGGTGAGAACATGTCTTTAAA